>CM023609.1:12217401-12494901 GCA_013358685.1 Antennarius maculatus
GCAATGGAGAGTGTGGAAAAGAGGTGAAGAAATGTGTACAGGCAGGATGGAATGGGTGGAGAAAAGTGTCAGGTGTGATGTGTGATAGAAGAGTTTCAGCTAAAATGAAAGGAAAGGTGTACAAAACTGTGGTGAGACCAGCGATGTTGTTTGGTCTAGAGACAGTGTCACTGAGGAAAAGACAGGAGACAGAGCTGGAGGTAGCAGAGATGAAGATGCTGAGGTTCTCTCTGGGAGTGACCAGGAAGGATAGGATCAGGAATGAGTACATCAGAGGGACAGCACATGTTAGAGGTTTTGGAGATAAAGTCAGAGAGGCCAGACTGAGATGGTTTGGACATGTCCAGAGGAGAGATAGTGAATATATTGGCAGAAGGATGCTGAGTTTTGAACTGCCAGGCAGGAGGCCTAGAGGAAGACCAAAGAGGAGGTTTATGGATGTAGTGAAAGAGGACATGAAGGTAGTTGGTGTGAGAGAAGAGGATGCAAAGGACAGGGTTAGATGGAGGCAATTGATTCGCTGTGGCGACCCCTGAAGGGAAAAGCCAAAAGGAAAAGAAGAAGAAGAAGAATGCCCTTACTAAAGCTCCATTTGCATATGTTCAAATCTTGACAAATCTTCCAGTGATTTGCTCCCCCTTAAGGATTGGGGTTTATCAATTGAGGATTGAAACTGTTCCATGGTAAAACTTGATGTATTCAACATTTTTTGAGGAGGTTTTGTAATGTGACATTAAATGTAAACCATAAAATGTAAATAAAATAAGGTGATTGAACTTTTCTTCCAAACACTAATTTCTCTCTCTTTGACTATTTTCAGGGAACATTTGTTTTCTCCTTGATCAAATACACACCTCTGAAATTCAATAACACAACTCTGTATCCATGGTGGGGTTATGCTCTTGGTTGGTTCTTCACTCTGTCCTCCACACTCATAGTTCCCATCTGGATGATCTACAATGTGAGCATCACTCCTGGTACACTACGACAGGTAAGCTGTTTATACACATACATTTGTCGACAAGAAAAAAACTATCTTGTACTATTTTCTTGTTTATTAGTTTTTGACAAAAAATATTTTTTCCTTTCTGTTAGAGGATTACTATTTTATGTACTGCAGCTGAAGACCTTTCTGGGAACAAGTCTGGAAAACATACTCTTGAGCTGTTGACCTCATCTCCCGATAGCAATGTATCCCTGTAACGGCTGGCAAAAAAGACCTGCTTTAGATGTTAACACTGTGATGTTGAGGGAAAAGTATGCCATAAAAGCAGTGGTCCTCCTCCAAGTACTTTTTAATACGGAAGTTGTCAGTGTTTATGTTGTTAGATGTGATGTACATCACTGTTTATCACTGTCAATCTGACTACTTTTACTTTTTCATTACATGAAAGTCAAAATAAAATCCATTTTAATATCCCAGATTTCAGGGTGACATCTTTAGACATGTTGTCCAGATAAAGAGAGAATGGCGGCAAATGTATTAGGATATATTAGTATATTAGGATATACTAATAGAAAGAGAATTCCAATTCATGTAAGACCAGCAGTGCCTAATAATACAGTTTCATTTTCATGAGAGGAGTCACCCACCTTGGGGAGAGACATGCACATATGTTTTGGTTTTAGATGCTTGTACTTATAATGCAAAACGTAGTGTTGCTGAATGTTGAAGGTTTTATGTACATGGATGAATATCTATCCTCAAACTGAAATGATTGTTATTTAAATTAATACTTACGTGAAGTGTAAATTTTGAAACATATAGGCTTTAGAAGTTTTTTGATTTTTTGGGTTGTTGGAGTTGTAATTCGTAATAACTGTTGGGAGCACAATAGTTCAGATAAGGCAGGCTGATCTTCATTCAATCATTATAAAATTAGGTTAAATAATTTTTTGAATTCTAAATTTGCTAGTGACATTAAAGAATAATCCTGCAATAAAAAATAAAAAATCAGGTCTGCAAGATACAACATGATGGGAGCAGGAGATGTTAGCTCTTGATGTAAAAATATACCTATCAAATGTGAAAGCTAACTATAAAAGTAATCCAAACCTCTAACTTTTGCATAGAAAAGGTGTTTTTAATAGTTACACAGATTACATTGTGTCAGATCTGACCTCATGTCCTTTTGAACAATAGTTATTGCAATAGTTCCTTTTAGGGATCCATCCGTTTCTGTAACATCTGATCCCAGCAGGTTTGCGGAGGAATTCTGCACAGCTGTTAAGTTGTCAGTACATCAGAAGGGCCATAATGATGTTGAGAAATGTCAATGTTAATATATAAAGATCAATCAAATTTTTTATTTTTTATAATATGTTTTCAGAAGATATCTGCTAGAATTTATGTGCATTAATGTTTAAATCGTCTCATTTAATGTTACTGGGTATCAACAGTAAAATTGTGAACAGGTATCTCAAATGTGTTAACTAAACTAAATAAGTGAGGAAGTGAGTAAAAAGGCATCAATGATGATTTATCTACAGTCAACCCTCAGTTTTCGAACGCTTCTGTTCTCGACCAATTCGGTTTTCGACCAGAAAATCCGAGAATTTTACGTCTCTGTACTGACCAAAATTCGACTCTCGACCAAACCGAAAGAAGCCGAGCGTACCTGAGACTCACTCGGGAGCCGAGCGAACTCGAATGCCCAGGATGCTTCCTCCATTGCATATTCGTGTTCAAAGTTCGATAGGATATCTTTTATTAAAATAAAACACAGTGTCTATTTCTACCCTTTTTTATTCATGGTAAACAGTATACAGTGCAGTTTATGGTGTAAAATAGTAAAAAAAAACTTCGAAAAAGTTGTTTTTTAGACTTGGAACGGATTAAAATTATTTACAGTAATTATAATGGGAAAAATAGTTTCGGATTTCGAACAACTTGCTTTTCGAATAGCCTTCTGGAACGGATTATGTTCGAAAACCGAGGGTTGACTGTACTTGTTTTCATGTAATTGCTTGGTCGAATAAACTCAAAATTTCAGTACAGTAACTATCTATACACAAGTATCATAGTCAGTTTGATTTAAATAAGATTATAATTGTTCAAATATTTAGCAGTTACTA
The DNA here is from genome assembly GCA_013358685.1 of Antennarius maculatus. Lineage (NCBI taxonomy): Eukaryota > Metazoa > Chordata > Actinopteri > Lophiiformes > Antennariidae > Antennarius > Antennarius maculatus. The sequence continues at coordinate 12,220,477 of CM023609.1, forward strand.
AAGTTTGTTGGACAATTCTTTTTTGGGGGTGGGGGGGGTGGAAATGAGTTAGTTCTCAGTCTTTTTTAATACCCTTTTTAGACTAGCTAAAAGTTGGTGAAATATGAAATTCAAATAATCCAAAAGCTGTTGAGTCGATCCACTGGACGTTTAAGAAAGTTCTTGAAGACGTTTCGTCTCTCATCCAAGAGACTTCTTCAGTTCAGATCTGCTCTGAACTGAAGAAGTCTCTTGGATGAGAGACGAAACGTCTTCAAGAACTTTCTTAAACGTCCAGTGGATCGACTCAACAGCTTTTGGATAACCATGACCTGGATGACTGAGAACCTACACAGACAGAAATTCAAAAAAGCTTTAACAAAAATATGAATAACTTTTTTGAATTTATTCAACAGTGAATTTGTTTTTATATACAGCAGTTCCCAATGAGAGTAACGCTGATGAACTATTGTATTTCAATTAACTGCCACATTTTTCAAATTTCTTACAAAAATTTCATACATTCCTCTGCAACAACTTAGCATAGCTTATAAAACAAATTAATTCAGCCGTCATGTGAGTTATGCTCAGCTAACCTGCTTTTCTCCAAGTGAATTTCTCCAGATGACATGGTACTATGAAAGTTAAATTTTGTTTCTTTTTTGTATATTGTTTTTAACTTACTGTGATGACTTCTTGACCATATTGACATTAAGGTGTTTGTGCTGTGTTTTTAATCTTATCACTTTGTCTTCTTTCTTAGATTTTGAAGTAGTAATATTTAACAGTATGCAGCATATGTATGAAGTTAGTTTATATCATGAAATGTTTGCTAACTTTGTTAATAGAGTGTGGAAAAAATAAAACTTTTTAGTGATATGTGTAAGAAGTTTCTGTATATTCTTGTAAAGATCCACATCATACCGACATGCTAACTATTAACCCTGGCCTGCCAAATTGTACCTTTACAGGTAATAATAAGAGCATAGCTTAGGCTGTTTTTTTTTCTTGTTTTGTTTAAATTCTGGTCTTACATGAAGTATTTTACACCACTGATGTTGGACCCCTCCTTTATCCCACTTCATACTTCTGTCCATCCTGCCATCTCCCGAGTCAGAGTCCGGAGCAGAGCTTCTGTGATTCCCCTTGACGTGGTTTTAACACCAATGACCTCTATTGCCCTGAGCTTGCAATCTGGAGACACTAGAACCCGCTGTTAAAGTCATGAGGGTGGCAGTGGCTTTCATCAACACATGGGCAAGACTCCATAAAATGACAAATGAAAAAGGAGAATTAAAATTGAGCACCGACAGCAGCTCAGCAAACACAATGTTCAAAGGAAATTCATGATTTTTCAGCTTTTCAAAGCATCCACAAGTAGTGTTTTTGGTTAGACTGTTCTTAGTGACTACAGGGAGTGCAGAATTATTAGGCAAGTTGTATTTTTGAGGATTAATTTTATTATTGAACAACAACCATGTTGTTAGTTAACCCAAAAGACTCATTAGTATCAAAGCTCAATACTTTTGGAAGTTGGAGTGGGTTTTAGCTACTTTAGGAGGATATCTGTGTGTGCAGGTGACTATTACTGTGCATAATCATTAGGCAACTTCCTTTCCTTCGGCAAGATGGGTCAGAAGAGGGACTTAACAGGCTTTGAAAAGTCAAAAATATTGAGATATATTGCAGAGGGATGCAGCACTCTTCCAGTTTTTTTCAGTTGCTAACAAGCGTTTGTCCAAACAGTAGTCACATTTTCAAAACTCTAAACACAATTAGCACAGCATAGGTCTTTTGTGGCCATACCATTCATGCATTTCATGTTGTTTTCACACAATATGCAGTCGGTGAACATATTACCACAATGCTTTCATTTTTTTAACAGACAAGCTACACCTCCCGACAAAATTATGGATTGTTTTTTATTATTTACTAATGTTAACACACAACATCCCACAATAGCAAACAACAATATTCCAAACCTTAGATACAGTATAAAAACCTCTGCTTCTGCAATGATATCAGTTCAAAAACAATATTTTGCAGTTGATAAAGAATTGAATACTTTGTTTTAATTTTTTTATCTTTTTTAATTTTATATACAGTACTCAATTATCCCAAAAGGGAAATTAGTGGCACACTCTAGTGTTAGTAATTCATACGTGCATATATTAGTGTGTACAGGCCCTGAACACACACTCACACACACAAGACCTGTACGCATGCAGGAGGAGATAGAGTGGCAGGCAGCTCCTTTATGATGCGCCCAAATGAGCAACTTGTAAGGGTGACAGCGCCTTGCTCAAGGGCGCCTCGGTAGTGCTCCGGAGGTGAGCTGATACCTCCTACTGTCAGCTCACACTCCGGGTATTTTTGGGTGGGAGCAGGAATCGAACCGCCAACCTTAGAACATTGGATGACCCGCTCTACCGCTGAGTCACTGCCACTCCATTGACACACAGCTGATCATTGCCAAGGGTGGATCCGGCATACCAAGCGGTTCTATCCCAGGTGCATCGCCTTGGATGATATCAGAGATTGTAGAGATTAGAGACAGTACTGTAATTTTGTGTTTTTTTTACATAAGCCCCCCCTTCCCCTTTTTTTTCTGGGCTTTTTGCTGCTGTGGGTTTTTTTTTTTTTTTTTTTTTTTGTTCAGAATGCTCTTGTGGGTTTCATGGCTATTTTGTTCACTGTAACCTTTTTCTTTTCTATCATATTGTAAACAGTATTTTTACTGCACCTCCTGTAATAAACTGTAAAGTAAAAAAACTGATTTGCTCTTTGCTGGAATGCTTTTGAATGTGAACATTGCATAAAGTTCCCAACCAAGAAATTTTGTGTACATTTTGCAGGCAAATACCAAGGGCGCCTTGGTATTTCTAAAACTGAAACATAAAAGTCTATGTAATTTTTCAAATGTCAACAATACCCAGTATTTTGAAACCTGGTGTACTTTAATTGACTGCATGTACCTTATGAAGTGAAAACAAGCATTATTCTTTGACATAATAATTTCATTTTGAGTCGAATATCCTGTGTTTTGGTAAAGTGTGTGTACCGAAAAAGATGTATTCTATTTTGAAATGAAGAGTTAGTGTTTATTTAACGAAATGTGTTTTTGAGAAGAAAATTAACCATTTGGTCAATTGTGCTTTCTAGATGTGAGTCTGTGTTAAGAATTTAGAAAAAGTATTTGAAGTATGGGTAAGCGCTTGCTAGCGACTGAAAAAACTGTAAAATGGTAAAGCTTCTGAAGCATGATCACCGAACAATCAAGCATTTCATTCAAAATAGTCAACAGAGTCGCAAGAAGCGTGTGGAAAAACTAAGGCACAATATAACTGCACATGAACTGAGAAAAGTCAAGTGTGCAGCTGCCAAGGTGTTTGCCACCAGTTTTGCCATATATCAGCTGAAAGATCACTGGAGTACCCAAAAGAACAAGGTGTGCAATACTCAGAGACATGGCCAAGGCAAGAATGGCAGAAAAACGACCACCACTGAACAAGACACACAAGCTGAAACGTCAAGACTGGGCCAAGAAATATTCAAGACTAACTTTTCTAAGGTTTTATGGACTGATGAAACGAGAATGAGTCTTGATGGGCCAGATGGATGGGCCCCTGGCTGGATCGGTAAAGGGCAGAGAGCTCCAGTCCAACTCAGACGCCAGCAAGGTGGAGGTGGGGTACTGGTATTGGCTGGTATCATCAAAGATGAGCTTGTGGGGCCGTTTCAGGTTGAGGATGGAGTCAAGCTCAACTCCCAGTCCTACTGCCAGTTTCTGGGAGACACCTTCTTCAAGCAGTGGTACAGGAAGAAGTCCGCATCCTTCACGAAAAACATGATTTTCATGCAGGACAATGCTCCATCACACGCATCCAAGTACCCCACAGCGTGGCTGGTAGAAAGGGTCTAAAAAAAGAAAAACTAATGACATGGCCTCCTTTTTCACCTGATCTTAACCCCATAGAGGACCTGTGGTCCCTCATCAAATGTGAGATTTACAAGAAGGGAAAACAGTACACCTCTCTGGACAGTGTCTGCGAGGCTGTGGTTGCTGCTGCACGCAATGTTGATCGTGAACAGAACAAAACACTGACAGAATACATAGATGGCAGGCTTTTGAGTGTCCTTGCAAAGGAAGGTGGTTATATTGGTCACTGATTTGTTTTTGTTTTGTTTTTGAATGTCAGAAATGTATATTTGTGAATGTTGAGCTGTTCTATTGGTTTCCCTGGGGAAAATAAGTAATTGAAATGGGTATATATTTGTTTTTTGTTAAGTTGCCTAATAATTATGTACAGTAATAGTCACCTGCACACACACATATCCTCCTAAAATAACTAAAACTAAATAAGCCTCAAATATTTAGACAACTATTTAGAATTCCTTGTGATGTTTCCTCCAATTGTTTCTCTGTTGTGTTAGATACATTATGACATACGGGGACATATCACAGATACGGTACAAGGTGAAACTAAAATTTAAACTGTTATAACTATAACTTATAACTTGACTAATGGGATCTTTATTTAAAATTAAATGCTCATTTCCCAATTGCATTTAAAATGCAGAAACTTATAAATCATATACTCTTTAAATAAGACATTAACAGATTATTTGCCTGAAAATATATCTAAATAACCAACACATTGATCCTATTTTGTTTTACAAACTAAAAATGTTATGAACATGTGTAAGCATTTTGTATGACATACTACTTGTTAATTAAAAAAGACTAACATGTCCATTTTGGTCTGTTTATGTAAAAATCATTCTTGTAATTTGCATTGATCAATTGCAATATATTAGAGGTCTAAAAAAAACCATCTGTGGATAAAAGTTAGAAATATTCTATATAATGTAGTCTTAAACAATTCATGATTGCATAAAAAGCTTCTGCTTGCTATTTCCAATACGCAAAATGTGACTGTTTAAAACCATTGCTGCCTAAAACATGCAGCAACAAGAGGTTTAAGAAATCTCTTTCAAGAAAATACGTAATTACATACGCACACACAGTCTTGTATTTAATACAGAAAAAACAGCTAAGGTTTTTATTATGAACTAACTACATCAAAAAAAAATGTCAAGACTATTCTCAAGAGTCCAACATTTATGAAAAAATAACAGTGTTGGCTTTACAATCACCAAAGTGCACCATTGTCCACTATTAACAAACATTTGCACATTTTAAATAAGAAGAGATGAAGTAAAATAATGAGATAACTACTTTGGGACTGAAACAAAGAGATCAGCACAGAAAATATAGTTGATCACATTACCAGAGTTAAAACATAATGAATGAAAAATTGTTTTTGATTGTTCTAATAATTTCAAAGCTTAATCGCATTGCATTTTTGCTAGCATTTACAGAGTCGACACAAGTGCAAAATTTGCAGTCATTTCCAAAAATTTGTTATGTTTTATTTTTACTCCAGATGCGTGTCTGAAGTATTTTAATGGATCAACTACACCATCAGATTGACTCAACTGATAGTATTGTATAAGTGTGTGAATAAACCACAAGATATTCACAAATGAATCGTGCATTTGTTTGTGAGTGCTGACTACAGGAATGACCATCTTTGTCCAAAACAAGGTGCTAAATATGAATCTGTGTCTGAAAACAATCTCTTTACACCACATTTTTTATAGACTTTAGTAACTCAATTGTAACTTTGTTACAATTGTAAATAGTGAATTCCCCAGAATGGCAGACTGTGTCTGCAGTTTGTGCTTTTAATGTATATTACTATCTGCTAATTGAACAGAAGAACATTCAAGTTTGGTAAATAATATTTTTGGTGAGTTGTATAATTATTTTGTATTTCTTTATTTTTGAGTTTGATAGTACAGTATTAAAGAATGTAAGTCTTCCTAGATTATTATTTATTGTTGAGTAACCCATGACGATAAGGAAAATTTGCTCCTTATTTTTGTGAGAAAGTGGCAAGTACCTCAGTGCAGACATTTGGCATAAGGAGGATGTCGGTGGTTTATTATGGGATATTACAGGTAGCCAGCCTGACAGGCAGCTAGGTGGGTAAGTGATGGTAAAAATACAAAAAGCAAATGGGTCTATGAGTAGAGGAGTGTGGCTGCACATGTTTATAGACATGATTTTTCATTCATGTGTTTAGTTTTAGCTTCATTTATCATGTTCACTCAGCATATTTACTTTTATAAATTCTGCTTCTATTGAGTTGTTAACTGTGACCATGAAAGCAAATAAAGTCAGAAGAAAGCAAATACATTTTGGTGGAAAGGAAAAGAATGGCAATGGTTTAAGGAAGTAGGAATGATGCAGGAGAAAGGGATAGAGTAAAAAACAAAAGAAGACTTGATCATTTTTTTGTTGACAATACAATTTAGCAAACAGGGTTTGTTATACTTCTTATCCAAAATATATACATGTATTGCACAATAAAGCAACAAAGTGCAAAACTTGAGATTTGGCATCCTTACAGTTTTGTGTTGGAATTACATGACTGTCGTAAATAAGGACAGCTGTAAACCTGTGATTACATGTGATCAAATCTTAGCAAGTTACCAACACAGCCAAATTACAAGTAATTAACAACACAAGAGACAAGACATAGTAACCCTGCTAATATAACTTCTGAGCCCACCAGCAGGAAGGCCACCCCGGCTTCACTTATACAGTTTTTAATTTTGCAAATCTCTCAATTACAAGTGAACACCAGTCTGAGCCTGAGACCCTAGTCTGGCTTTTGTCACGCTTGTAATCTTTCTTTTCTTAAAGGCCTCAATCTGCATCCCCTTCAGTCTCATTATCTCTTTGATGTTTAGTTTCTCCAACTCTGGTTCAGGTGCCACTCCCTCAATCCTGATATTCCTCTCACCCCAGTAGTCCAAACCCCCTGTGCTTGTTCTGTAAACACAAACACACCCCAGTACTCCAAGCTTACAGTCCATTCCGGGCTGAGTCACCATCTGCTTGGTGACTGCTACATTTCGCAGCACCTAGTTGTTAATTTAGCAAGTAAAGCTATCTGTCCATCAGGAAACTTGTAAAAAAAAAACTGGGAGTCGAGACAGAGAAGCTGGAGGACATTTGATGGAAAACCATAAAACATTTTCTCCATAAAACCTCAACTTTCAATGACATGGTTGCTGGTGTGTGACTGAGTGCTGAAAGTGATTTGCACTACATGTGGGAAATTGCGCCTGCTTATCCGAGTCACATAGGGCTAGAACACGTGTTTGGAGCACAGAGTAGGCATGAAAAAAGATGTAAAATTTTTCTTATTACGGGTCAATGTACAATCAAAAGGTTTTCTAAAATGTCATTTTAAGGTAAAATATTCCCCTAATTTGTGTTTAGAAAATATTTTTCAAGTTTCAAGTCTGAATTCCAAACATCATAATAGATGCATACAGTGGGTCAAGAAAATTCTTAATACCAAAACAAGTTAGATATTTGAGAATTAGGAACATACTGTGGAGGCACATCTCAATGCTATACAGTAACTAAAAGATAAATATTTTTAAAAAATCATTCTTAGGAAATAAATAATGTTTTTCCAATGCAAAATAGTGGGATAGTGTTTGCCTATCACTTTTCTACAGTGTTATGTCCACTGGGAGGTCCATCCTAGCAGGTTTATACTCCATGGGAAGGGAAATACTTCCAAGTATTCCTGCTTATGTTCCGTTTTTACAGCAGGAAAAGGTAACACTGGATAGTTGAATAAGGAGGTTTGGATTAGAGAGTTTTATATGATTCTCTTCCTGCCTCCTCTTCCAGGGCTTGGAAAGCAAAGAGAGGCATGTTATTCTTTTTGTCCTTTCCAAATGTCACCATTAAAATTGACAATCCTGACTTCTCCGTCGTCGTTTAATGACCACTTCGCCATTTATGCCACTCCACTTGCCATCGTCCCACCTCCTCTTTGTCTTTCCAGTTTGTTAAGAGAGAGAAAGCACATCATGGAATGAATATAAAACAAACCACTGCTAACAAGGCAAGTAATTAGACTGAAAAATTAAAATTATTGACATATATCCCAATTCTCCAAACAAACGTCACAAAAACTTGTTTTAATTTTAATTCTGCTAGAAGACAAAACAAGCAAGCAAACAACCCAACGCAGGCAAAATCATGTCTATCTTGGAAGAGGTAACTCAATAAAAAATATAAAATGAACAAACTTTTTATATAGTTTTTTTAGCAGAAGTATCCATATAGTTATGACAAAACAATTCCATGTGTGAACAGTAGAGGTCAGCAGAGTACTTCAAAAACGATGATTCATAGGCAGAAACAGCTAAACTTCACCATTTAAATGTAACCACAAAATGTGAAAAAGTGATAAAATTTGCCTTATGAAAGCAAGTCATTTAAATTTTATGTCATGAAAACATTTTACAGTCAGTTTCGCCGTCACACACACAGGGCCTGTAGGCATGCTGATATTTGTGTGTGTGTGTGTGTGTGTGTGTGTGTGTGTGTGTGTGTGTGTGTGTGTGTGTGTGTGTGTGTGTATGGGACTGCACTATATATGTAAGCATGTGCGAATATTTGGAGTGGAAAAGGTAATATCCGTACGGGTATTATTAAAGGATTGATTGAATGATTGATTGATTGATTTACGTATTTGTTTATTTAATTTCACAAGGTTGTAAGGGAGTCAGATTTTCCTAAAAGTTCTGTTAGAAAATGTCTTTGAAATACCATACAAATTGAAAAGTTGCAGTCCCCAGATTACTCATTACTAAAATTCTTCTTACATGAAAATGAACCAAAATGATGGGTCCTAATTCAGTCATGATGTATGATCAGAAATAAATCAACTATTTTGTTCTTTTCGGTTTTCTAAAGTTTTTTCGCATAGATAACAATGACGAATGATGAAAGTAATTCTACAATGTGCGTGTGCATGTTTGTGTGTGTGTTGGTGTGCGTGCATGTGTGCATGCTTTGAGAGAGAAATGTTGTTTCAAAGTACATAATTTTTGTTTTTCAAAATAACTATCAATATTAAATATTGAAAAGAAAAGAATTTTGTAAAATATAGTCAAAAATATGGTGATTTCTACTGACCTTGGTATCTCGTTCAGCAAATTTCTGAAACATGTTGGCATAAATCTTCTTGTCCTGCTCATGATGTTCCTTAATCTTGCTCTGGCAGATGGAAATTTGAGCACGAGCTGCTCGGTTGGAAGGGTGAACATGCAGCACATGCTGAAAGTCTGCCATGGCCAGGCTGAACTCATTACGAAGGAGACGTGCTTCCCCACGACGATACAAAGCCTTCTCATTGCTGTCATCCAGCTCAATCACCTTATTTATACCAAAAAAATCACACATGAGCTGGTCTGTTAAGACAATATCCACAACAATCACAAGCAGAGAGCAAAGTAATCAAATCAACATTTAAAAATGGACTATCATCAGGGATTTGCACCTCACCTTGTTACAATTCTCCACTACTTGTGAGAATTCTTTTAACCGCAGGAAACACAATGCTAAATTGAGATGTGATGTTAAAATGAAATCCTGTATCATTTTTTGTTGCTCCATCCCAGTGCCACACTCCATTTCTAGCCAGGAAACAATGCGCTGGTACTGGATGACTGCCTGGTAGTGCCTCCCTGCCTAATACAGGAAGGAAGCATCAGTGTAATGAAGATGTTAACATGAAAGTAATTATTTTTAAAGATAAAAGAACAGTACTGGGGCCATACCTTAAAATACTGATTCCCTTTATGTTTAACTCCAGCGGCCAAATTCAGCTTTTCATTCAAGTCCATTTCCCAGGATTCTTTAGCCTTTTGGAAAATACATAGAGACAGATTAAGCCATGTCCCAAAACCAAAGGAAGATATACAACCCACAGCGTGTCCACCCAGTGCTGGAAACTGTTACTGAAACGCAGATAGGAGGGCTTACCCTTTGAAAGTCTTTAAGAGTAACCTCATATATGATGTCTTTGTCTGGTCCAATTCTGTACTCAGGTTTACCTTCACTTCCAAAGCCATACCTGTGCAAAAACCACAGGTTGTGAAATGATCTGTTACACAAGAAAAAAATGTGACATCACTGATTTTTTTTTTTATATTATTCTTGTCAAACGTATCTGTTGTAATAACATACTCAAAATGTATTAATGATAAAGGACAATTGTATGCTCCGGACACATCTTTTATTTATCTCCAGCGTTGAAATTCTCTAGTATATATTACACACGTTTGCGGTGTCCACAAGGTGAAGTGACACTTCTCAAACTATGTTCTCACTCCATACTGTGGTCCATATGGACTTCAACCATCCACCATCAGGTTCTCATGACAAGACGGAGCTGTTGCTGTCCTTACTGTTCATGTAAAATGTCCTTAGGTGACTTGAAAGATGTGTAAATGTAATATATGATTATTAATATTATTACAAAACCCCTAACTAATCAAAGCTCCTTAAACTTATATAATTTCCACGGGTTCCCGCTAGTATTGTCTATGTTCTATCATTCCTTCGTATTTATTTCTACAATTTATAGTGACATTTGGGTTAATTTCACACAAAAATTTAAATTAATCTGTTAAATTTATTATCAAGTCACTTTGAATCAACAGATTGTTAGGGATTTCAAACATTCTGAACCACAACATTTTAATCATTCAAATACTATAGATAATGATTATGGACCAATATATTATGTCACCAACTGATATCGGAGCCATATCCACTCAGGACTGACAATTTCCATGGTAAGTCATCGAAGGTGGAAAACATTCACATTTACACACTGGCACTCAAAACAACTGGAGAGCTGTTGAGACCTTCCTGACTTCTGACCCCACACACACAGTGTATAAAGAAATATGCCATGAATAGAAGCATTAACAGAATTGACACAATAATTATTTTACTACTAATATCACTTACTGACAGTTGAATCATATAATATTAGGAGCATACTATAGTTTATGTTGTATAAGCATGCATGCTCATACTGTGTGGTGGTATATGTGCCCATATATGCTTTCCATAACCACCCACTCATATATAAAGTAATAGATAGATACAGTAGATAGATACTTTAATAATCCCGGAGGAAATTGTACATATCCACTGCTCAGGCATTACATAACGAACAAATACTGGAAAAACACCAGGAGAAAAAGAAACACTGACATCACACGACATACCACAAGACATACACTACACTAACAGACACAAGCAGCATTAACAGAACATATACTAAACTATAACTAAAATATAAACAGTATAAAATTAAAATATAAACAGTATAAAATTAAATAAAAATATAAGCAGTATAAAATTTAATTAAATCCATTCAACGGCGTGCTGACCTCGCCACCTTCCCCCCGCTCCTCCTGAGAGAGTCATTGTACCCCCTGATGGCAAGGGGCATGAAGGAGGACCTCAGCCTCTCTGTGGAGGCGCTGTGTGACAGCAGTCTGCCACTGAAGGTGCTTCTCTGCTAGGAGAAGGTGGTGTGCAGGGGGTGGCTGGTGTTGTTCATGATAGCCTTAACTTTAGACATGGTCCTGCTCTGCAGAACTGTCTCCACAGAGTCCAGGCTCAGCCCGACCACTGAGCCCGCTCTGTGGATGAGTCTGTTAAAACGATCCATATCTCTTTTCCTGGCCCCGTCACCCCAACACACAATGGCCTATGACAGCTCATTGAAGACTACGGACTGATAGAACATGAGAAGGAGCTCAGGACAGATGTTGAAGGAGGCCAGCCTCCTCAGGAAGTACATCCTGCTCTGCCCCTTCTTGTACACGCCGTCCGAGTTGAGTGACCAGTCCAGTCTGCTGTCTAGCTGCAGTCCCAGGTACTTATAGTTTCCTACCACCTCCAGCTCACTGCCCTCAATGAACACTGGCTGTGGAGAAGGGGGTGCCCGCCGGAAATCCAGCACCATCTCCTTCGTCTTGGAGACGTTGAGCTGGAGCTGGTTCTGTTGGCACCACTCCACGAAGTCAGCCACCAATGCCCTGTACCCCCCCTCATCACCCTCCAGGATACATGCCATAATCGTAGTGTCATCGGAGTACTTCTGTATGTGGCATGTATCCGAGTGGTGCTTGAAGTCCGATGTGTAGAGGTGAAGAGAATAGGGGAGAGAACGGTCCCTTGTGGCGCCCCCATGCTGCTGGTCACCATAGAAGACAAACAGTCCCCCATACGGATGTACTGGGGTCTGTCCATTAGGTAGTCCGTGATCCAGCTCACGAGGTAGGGGTCCACAGCCATGGAGGTCAGTTTGTCCTGCAGGAGCTGGGGCTGGATGGGTGTTGAAGGAGCTCGAAAAGTCAAAGAAGAGCACCCTGACGGCTCAACCCCCGGCATCCAGGTAGGAGAGCACACTCGGTGTAGGAGGTACAAGACAGCATCGTCAACCACAACCTTGGCCTGACAGGCGAACTGGAGAGGGTCCATTGCACCCTGCACCTGTGGACGCATGAGCTCCAGGACTAGTCGCTCTAGGGTCTTCATTACGTGGGAGGTAAGAGCGACCGGTCGGTGGTCGTTTAGCTCAGTAGGGCGTCCTTTCTTGGGTACAGGGACGATGCAGGAGGTCTTTCACAGTGACAGGACCCTCCCCAGCCGCAGACTGAGGTTGAACAATCGCTGCAGGGGGTCCCCCAGTTCCGAAGCACAGGCTCGGAGGAGTCTTGGGGAGACCTTATCCGGTCCAGCCGCCTTATAGGGACGGAACCTCCTCAGCGTTGTCGTCACCAGGTCTGCAGTGATAACGGTCTCGGTCGTGGTGGGTGCAGGAGGTCGTAGTGAAGTTGGAAGTCCAGTGGTTGAGGTGGGGCCGTTGAGTTTTGCAGTTCTTGGAGTGGGCCCGGGAGAAGTGGCAGGGGTGGAGGGAGAGGAAGCACAGGAGGAGGGAGCATCAGCAGAGTAGTTTGCAGGACCGGGAGAGGCCTGGGATGAGGAGCCGTGAGTGGTGGGGGAGCTGAACCGATTGAAAAAGCTGTTTAGTTCATTCGCTCGTTCACTATTCCCCTCCACAGTGCTGCTCCCTTTCCCATGTCTAGTGATGGTTCTCATCCCATTCCAGACCTCCCGCACCTGGTTGCACCCCAGCTGCTTCTCCAGCTTCCTCCTGTACGCCTCCTTGGCATCCCTCAGGCAGAGTCTCACTTCCTGCTGGGCCTTCCTCATCTCCTCCTCGTTCTTGCTCCTGAACGCACGCTTCTCCCTATTCAGGACAGCCTTGACTTCCTTGGTTACCCATGGTTTGTTGTTGGGGTAACACCTGATTGTCCTGACAGGGGCCACAGTGTCCACACAGAAGTTCATGTAATCTGTAAAACACTGAGCTGCCCCCTCAATGTCCTCCCTGTGTGAGCCCACGATGACATCCCAGTCGGTGGTCTGGAAGCAGTCCCTCAGCATCTCCTCTGCTTCCGTGGACCACCTCCTGACCTGCCATGTTGTTGCTGGCAGCCGTTTCACCAGCAGGTGGGCTGTAGGTACACTAGGTTGTGGTCTGATTTACCTAGTGGAGGGAGGGGGTGGCGGTGTATGCCTCCTTAGCATTAGTGTAGAACAGATCGATGGTTCTGTTCTTCCATGTGGGGCAGTCTACACACTGGACCATTGTAGGGAGAGATGAATTCAAGGTGACGTGGTTAAAGTCACCGGTAATAATGAGGAGTGCCTCAGGGTGTCGGGTCCGAAGAGCAGAGGTGGTCGCACAGATGGTTTCTCATGCAGTCTCAGGGTCCGCACGTGGAGGGATGTAGACGGCGAGGACAATAATGTGTGAAAATTCACCGTAGGGTCTGATGCTAACAGCTGTTAGCTCCAGATCGCAGTTGCGTTTATTTCACTATCACATGTCCCGGATGGCACCATCTATCGTTGGTATAGATAATTAATCCACCTCCTTTCTTCTTACCGGCGGTGTTTGTGTCCCGATCCGCTCGTACGGAGGAGAAGCCGGTTAGTCCGACGTTAGTGTCTGGCACGCCGCCAGGTAGCCACGTCTCTGAGAACACCAACAAGCTGGTCTCCCGGTAGCGCTGTGCAGTCCTGCACAGCGCCGTCAGTTCGTCCAACTTGTTCGGTAGCGAGTTCACGTTCCCCATGATGACGGAGGGGACGGAGGGCTTCACTCGCTTCCGGTTAGCGGCTCTAGCCGTTAGTCTAGCCCTTTCAACGCGACCCGCTCGGCATCCGCGATATCTCCGTCGGAGCTCGGCGGGGATGATCGCGTGTTGCTTGGTCTCCTTTGACCCTCATGGACATCAACTCATCCCTGGAGTACACTAGCATAGTGCTATACATTATCTAAATTTATGCTGGAATAATCCACACAGAAACATAGAAAAAAAACGCTAATCAATCTATAATGTTATATTATTCATTCAATTTATTCTTTAGGACTATTTGGTCTAAATTTATAGAAGCATTTGATATACAGTACATAAAGACACTGTGTTGGTTGATTTAGGCTTTTTACAAATACACTTTATTTCTTCACCTACTTGTACGTATATAATACAGTAGTTTTATGCTTATTTTTTTTAAATATCATTTATGAACTTTGCTGTTTTTAGTTTTACATTTAATTCTATCTTCCTCTAAATGTTTAATAAGGAAATTTCTTCTAACTTTCAACCAAGAAAACCGCTTTGCTGAAATCCTGAATCATTTTGGTATTGATCTACAAATTACAGACAAACAGGAACAACATAAGACGAAGGTTAAAATAGCAAAATGATTTGACAGTTATCCTACATCAAGTGTCACAAAAGAAAAGAAGTTTTTGACATGACAATATGACCACATTAGAGATCACTACAATCCACTGGCACACAGCTGAGGAGGGAGTAAAGATCAAACATGGAAAACTTAAGCCACTCACTTCGGTTTTAAGTAAAGAAAGCAGCATTCTCCTTTCTGCATCTTGTCCATGGCGCGGTCCACTCCGAGAGGAACTCCTTTATCCTCAGCTTCACCAACAATAAAGCTAACGTCCCTGCAGTCGAACAATCTGCCACCACAGCTTCCTTCCAGGTGCACTGGGGACATAACTTGTGACATGATCTATCCACTCATGTAGCTTAGTGTACTGCTTATTTAGCAAAATGGCACAATGTCTGCCATCATTAGATATCAATGAGGAAAAGAAGAGGTTTACCATCAACACACGCTCCATCATTGGGGTTAGTGTAGCCATCACCTTTGACCTTTATCCTCCTTAGGATGCCTCCATCATCTGTGAGTGTCTCTCCTTCAAACTTGAGAAGCTCCATCTGTTTTGTTACAAATGTTAATTTAAACTTTGAGATGAACAGTGAAAAAATAAAAAAGAAACAAATTTACAACTTTGCTTCCCTGTATGATTTTATCATTTTTTTGGTTTTAATAAAAAGAAAGGAAGAATTGATGACTATTGATAAATACCACAAAAACTACAATTGACTAGACAGATGCAGTACCATAAGTGTATTTATGTTAGTTATATTACTATTTACAATTTTTTGTGCACAGTATACCAGAAGTATAAATGTCGCCTTGATGACATATCAATTTTCATTACAACCGTGTTTAGAAGATCGTCCACAGCAAGAACAAGAGCTATAATGACAAGAACAATGTCTTCACTATTCCCTCTGATAAACAACAACATTCCATATGCACTGGTGCCAATGATGAGCTGCATTCCGGAGACATGTCAGCAGCTTAACAGCAAGCAAATAAATTATTACAAACTGCTATGTGTCCTATGCTACACATTTGATCAAAAACAAAAGCCACCGTATTCATGTGAGACATGCTGGGTGATATAACACTGCAAGAGTTGTTTCAATGACAAAATGTTTCTCATATTTTGACATATAATGACATCCTGGCAACCATTACAAGGGAAAAATCTCAGGAAAAAATGACAGAGGCAGATTTAGAGTATAGACAACAAATATTTTAAGAACTGCCCGAATGGATTTTGATTGGTGGTCAATGTTTCCATTGTTCACCAAAATTCTCCAAAATATTTCCAAATCAGAACAACTGTGATACTTAGCAGAAAGATGGGATGTGACATTGGTGCAGATCTATATAAGGGGGCAAATGCTGTCCTTTTTTCCCTTATGATGCAAACTGGATTTACACAACCCTTTGATGGTAGGGGGGAGAGGATATGTCGGATTTCTTGCCTTGGCAGAGGTATCGACTCTGCTGTGTACTATTCTACATAGTTATTATCATTTTCCTATTACTGAAGATCTTCAACCATATTATGGCTCTATATTGTTGTAGATGTACAAGGACATTAACTACAATACCTCTGTTAACAATGAAGTAAATGAATAACATCTGAATTTGTGTGCTTGTGAAGCACATACCTGCAATGTACGATCACATGAAACATTAACACTAAACACTTGATGCTGTAGAGTGGTGACAGGACTACTCTGACTGACACGAATTAAAATGGCCTAGGCCATTTACATCATAACCAGAGAATTCCATATATGATCCAAAGTCATCAGCCATCAAGGTGTGCAGAAATAATGTATGGCACAAAATACTTCACATACCTCAAACACTACTGAAGAGCTGGGAGGTATTTTGTTGGGATTACCAGCAGTTCCATAAGCGTACTCAGGTTTACACAGTAACGTGCACACCTCACCTCTCTGCATGGACAACACACCAATATCCCAGGCCTTAAGGACTTGTCCTGTGAGAAAAGACAAGTGGTTTGTATAACTGGCTCAAATATGATGAAATAATTTGCAAAGTAATAGAAATGGGTAAGGTAAAGCTGGAACAACCACCTTGTGGCATGTTGAACGGGATATACAGTCATAAGGAAGTCAGTTTATTTAGCCCTTCATTTCCACTGGTATGGAGGGATAAATCTATCCTTGTTCCAGTCAGAAATCCCACCACAACATCTAATTTTTAATTTTTTTTACTTAATCTGTGTAGGTTGTCATTCATCCAGGCTGAGGTAAATCAAGAAGAGCCAAAAAGAATGAACTAAACTTGCTTTAGGTTTGTTGAATACATTTCACCTCTCATCCAAGAGACTTCTTCAATACATTTATGTAAAAGAATCAGGTTTGATAGTAATGCATGGAGTCACTTACTTACCCTTACCAACATTGAAACAAAAAGGTTCTTTGCGATCTCGACTGCAGTCAAACTTCTTGCCATTCAGCAGCCTTCCAGTGTAGTGGATGGTCACTTTGTCCCCAATCATTGGCTGGTCTCCATCCAACCCTTGAAGCTTCACAACCTGTAGACAAGAACATTTTTCTAGTTCAAATATTAGACAACTCTGACAAGAAAGAAATTATGACATCCAGACAGTACAGACCAAAACCCTGACATCTGTTTTATAAATGCTGGAACAAGTGAGGCCCACCTATGTTTAAATGCTTACTACTATAAGACTTTAAACAATTATAATAAATACCTTGATGACTCCTTTGTCTTTATTTGATGTTACATCAATACCCTTTGCAGCAAATAGGGCTGTAGATGGTTGGCTGTCTATAGGCAGATCCTGATCAGTGGTCATGTCTACGAGTGGGCATCACACAGTAACACTGTGGAAAGGATAAATACACATGCCTAAATATTAGTAATCTGAGCACCATCAATAACATATCCTCACGTATTGTGCTCAATGGGGCACAAAGTTGCAGCTAGAAGAATGGAGCAGGAATCTAATTTCCAAAGCTCAACTGGAAAATCATGGCCCCTGACAAAAATTATGGATGCATACCGTCTATATGATCCACCCGTTGGGCACGTTCCTGTTTGTGCTCCACCTTTTGTAACTTGCAGCAGTATTTGATGGAACATGTCTTAAATTCACCGTTCCGAATCACGTTAACATTGATTTCAGCTGTTAAAGAAGCATTACCGTTCAGTGCAGTGATATCAACCCACTGCTCAGAGCCTCATCTGATCGCTTACAGATAAAATACAAAAACTTGTTCAAGAAAGTGTGCTGCTGACTTCATGAATATTGTGTTACATCACTTCATATTTTTTTGTTTGCGTTATATTATTAAAGATTAAAGATTTTGTACTTGTACATAAAGTACAGAAATACTACATATTCATATGTGCATACATACCCAATATACACACACGCAGACATACTGAACATATAGTACATACATAGATACATAGAGGATGCATTCTCTACACAGGGTACATAAATTTCGTACAGTACATACAGTACATACCTATATCAACACACACACATACACAAACACATACATACTTAGATACATACATACATTCAGTGTCATGTATAAATAGTTATTTGTTATTCATTATTATTATTATTAGTTCATGAATCACATTTAATTTGTCACTATAAATTAAGTCGTACTGACTTAGACGATATTCTTGTTGACACTTAATGTTCTAGAGATGCTTTAATATTACAAACACACACACACCCCCGCATCGGATTCCTAGAATTTTCCACCACTTGTCACTTTCAGGACATTCCAGATGCTGTTGATGACAGTGTGCAAATATTTGGATATCCTGCCATGGTGATTATGTTCTTAAATATCCTGTATGAAAATCAAGCAGGAGAGCTTGGACTGAGATGAAACTTGGATACTTAGCAAGAAATATATCAACTTTTTTAGAAGAGTGGGTGCTTGAGCATGGCCCCACCTATACATTACATGCCTTGACCTACAAGGTAAAACTATAAAAATCTGTCACACTGATATCTACAAGATTTATTTTTCCTATTCCATATTGTCTAAATGAAAGATAAAGCATTTCTTCAACACAGGTATAGCCAATATGTCTGTGTTCCCTATGGCAACGCTTTATTCATGATGCATGTGTTTGTACATGTGTTTGAACACAATGTTCCTTCTATTCACAATTTCAAGCTGACAAAAGCTGATATCGTCCACTATTTTGAAACCAATTCAATATACGTTCAGATTACAAGACTTGAACCTTTCAAGATGAAATCACCAAAATGTGAATTTAAATTAAGAGCACTTGTGCTTTCAATACTTTTACATTAGCAATAACTGAAAGATAGTCATTACATCAATATTATGATTCAACTTCTGCTTTTCCTACAAATATTTTTTAAGCACGGAACAGGAAAATCAAATGCAAATATAAACAGTGCTGACATGTTTGCTGTACGCAGGGCTTAGCTAAAATACCCCGCAGAGGAATGCAGGAAGAGAGAACAATGAGGCAAAGGCATTCATAGATGCACACTGTGGATCTGTACATTTTGTCTCACATCTGTTTTCAATGAATGTTTGACAAACTCACACACCAATAAAATGCCACTCTTAAGCACAACATTGTCTGACAAGTACGATGCATGACACACACACACACACACACACACACACACACACACACACACACACACACACACACACACACACACACACACACACACACATCAGAGGGTTTTAAATACAAAGCCTTAAAGATGATTTAAAGACATGTG
Organism: Antennarius maculatus; assembly: GCA_013358685.1. Taxonomy (NCBI): domain Eukaryota; kingdom Metazoa; phylum Chordata; class Actinopteri; order Lophiiformes; family Antennariidae; genus Antennarius; species Antennarius maculatus. The sequence continues at coordinate 12,239,943 of CM023609.1, forward strand.
GAAATACTAAAGGAATACAGATCTGTGTGCACTGAAATAAGTAAATAAATTATTTAAATTATATGGACTGTAAAGATTTCAATGACATGCTTTCCATCTTAATTATATACGTCTCCATCTTTGGGACCTTGCTTCAACCCCTCTGTTTTCAGGCAAACTCCAAATCTATGGCACCTCCTCTTCTATATCTAATTAAAGGAATGATAACACCCACACATTTGATGTGATTCACAGGCTATCATTGTCTCCTCGACATTAACACCGTATAAACAGGACTTAATGTCACAGACTGCCAGCAACAGGGTTAGGAACCCTGTAATTTAAGAAGATACACCTAAGCCTGAAAGGAACCTGGATGTAAACTGTTGAGAAGTTGCCTCCAGTGTGAGCCACAGCCAGCACACACAGTCTTGTTGGTTTTTTAAGGAGCATATCACTGCGCTTTAACCTTACATGCCCTTTGTGACTCGATCAACATCCATCCTGGAACATCTTATTATGGGACTACCTCGCCTTAGCGTCCTATTTATGTAAGCATTAACTGTTTTCTCGGACTCCTTATGAGATTCGGAGTCTTCAAGATAAAAGACAGAGCCTTAGGACGAATGGAATGCGTCTGATGAGTGAGTAATAAAATAAAGAGTTAAATAAATAAATTCATAAATAAATACATTTAAGGAATGAGTACATCGCATCTTGACTTGGTACTTAATGAATATGTCAGACAGGAGAGTAACGCGGATACATTAGTGTATCAGTTAATACTCACATTATCTGTTGACCCTAAAATCAGTGCCTTTCCGAGTAGCGGCCAGTAACTCGCAGTGTTTTCAGCAGAAGATTGTTAACCGCTTCTGGTTCTCCTTAATCGTGCTTCCAATCCAGAGTACTGGGTGTTCTGCCCACGCGGTTACTATGTAACTCCCTTTTGGGGTTTTTTTTCCCTTTAACTCCTTCCCGACTGGAGGTGATGGACGCGCCGGTGAAGCGGCCACATGGACTCCGAATGACGGAGCCGCGAGTGAGCGCCGGAGCAACAGACAGGAGAGCGGCTGTGGGCGTTCAGTGTGAAATGAAGGGGCAGGTCTTGGAAAGCAGCCACAAAGTAACACAATGTTCCGGCTGTACTGTAGCTGTACCGCGGCTCACGAGAACACTGTGTTCCAATAGACACCCTGATCTGTAACCCGTTCCCTGCCGAGCTGGTCTGGGAACAGCCTGTACCGCAGCAGGCTGTTCTCTCGCTCAGCTGACAACACACACACACACACACACACACACACAAACACAAACACACACACACACACACACACATCCTTAGCAGGGCTGTGGAACCTGCAGCTGACACGGCAAGTGGAAAACACAAAAAAACCCACTTACACGTGAAGGTGTGACTGCTCCGATAATCAATGAAAACCTTTTGAGATGGTTATTATACAATTGCTGTGTAGTTTAGTTTGAAAGCATAAATTTACAAAAAAGGTGCATAAAAGAATGTTTTCAAGCATTGTATATTTCTTTTTGATTAGACTAATTGCTACTTTGCCTTTATAGTGACTTTTACTGGGTGTAAATATGTTTTTACTACAGTGAGGTGAAAAAAATGAGGTCCAGTTTCCAATCTCCAGTTAAGCAGTGGTACAGCCATTATAACAGGACTCACATGAAATTGTACATATTAGTCAACAACAGATCACCTCTAGTCCTTCTGTGTTACCACAGGAAACTAAGAAAAAGACATGCTGTACTAAACTACTAAGGTGGTTTAGTACAGTACTACTAAGGTGGTTGTTCATAAAGTGATATATTTCCATGAAATCCACACAAAACAAGAGAAGATATATCTGACAATATCAAAAGAAGCTAGAGCCAAGGCAGTCGAAAACTGCAACATCCCGCGGCACCCCTGAATCCAATATTTTGCCCTGACCTACTTCAATAGGCGAAAAGACGGACGAACAAACGGATGAATGGACTACACAGAGTAATGTGCTTTTTGTTTCATCTTTCTATCTGCTCCGGTTGCAAAGATATTTGGTGAACATACTAACGGACAGACGGACGAACAGACAAACACACGAACACTGACAATTACAATACATTACCGCTTTGAAGGGGGATGTAACAACAGCCTATTATTGTACAAATGCATGTTGTGTACATAATTTGCAACACAAAAAAACATAATATGAGCAGAATGACAGACATGCTGATGCCTATTAGCCCTATTTTTATATATCACACAAGAACAATAAATATAAGCAAAAGCAAAATGAAATATACTCACCCTATTTATTGTAAATACTATATAATTCAAGAGTATTGATTACATCCCACTGTACACTCAGGAACTGGATAAGATAAAAAGACAAGGGAGAAGGCCAGTGTAAGACCGTGGATCAAAGCTAGTGCTTTGATCTATCTATGCACTAGCTTTGATCTATGGTCAAAGCTAGTGCATAGCTTTGACCTACCCTCAAAGGTCAAAGCTATGCACTTGTCAGGTACTACTTTCAGGGTACCCTGACCTACCCTTCGTGCCGCAGGATGTTGCCGTCTCTGATTTCCTTGTTTGAACCGAGGGTAAAGGCTGGTTAGGTCTTTTTCAATAAAGTAATTTTTTCAAATGCATCAGCATTAACATTTAATTAAACTTTTGGTCTGCTATGCATTTGTAATGCATTAACCAGCACTTTTTGAACCAGATTCCCATTTAATTTTAATACGCAAAGAATATTATGTACATCTTGCACACAATAATATTTTCAAAGCATTAATTTGCTTCCTGCCCAACCTATTAGTCTACCCTAAATGTTCCCATCCTGTCAGGAGGTGCGAGTAAACAATGACAGTACAAGTACTCAGGGCCAAAGTGATGATAAGGTGGTGTAGTAAAACTGGATCTGGGCATGGCCTTTTTTTGTTGTTGTCATTTGATATGTTAGAAAGTATCATAAGCTTTTTTTTTTACAAGTATATGAATCTGCAGAGAAATAGGAAAAGCTGCTTTAGTGAAACGGAGTAAAAAAAAAGAACTAATTTCCATTGAAATGTAGTCACCTAATATAAATAGATACTACTGCCTATTTTGGCTTCCCATACAATCCACAAAACAAGTACTGTCATAAATAGAATTGCAGGATTAGATATTTAACGGTAAAATCCCAAGTAAAGACTCAGTGTCTTCACTTGGGTACCCCTCCCAATGTGTGAACTGACTACTTGAAGTGTAAATGTCTGGAAGTACAGTGCATTAATTTTTACATCTCAAAAGCGGTGATGTATTGTTATTGTCAGTGTTTGTGTGTTCGTCCGTTCGTCCGTCCGTTTGTTCGTCCGTTTGTCCATCTAATATCTTCGCAACCGCTGCAGATAGAAAGATGAAACAAAAAGCACATTATTTGGGAAGCAAAGGGGATGAAAATGAGATGATGACCTTGACCTTTAGAAAACTAGGTCAAGTTTATATTTCAACGTTTGTACTCTCAGAAACCGGATAAAGATAGAAAGATGAGGGAGAAGGCCAGTGTAAGTAAGACCATAGATCAAATCTAGTGCTTTGATTTATGAAAGTAGGTCAGAGCACTAGCTTTGATCTTTGACCTATGCAAGTAGGTCAGGGTAAAATTTTGAATTCATGGGTGTCACGGGATGTTGCAGTCTGTGACTGCCTTGGTTGTAGTTATTCATTAGGGCTTAATTTTATTTTTTATTTATTTTATTTTTTGCTTTAAAAGTCAGATATTTGTGTGTGATGAATGAGATCTGCAACCAAGGATATACAACATGATCTTCTCCTTCATTGCCAGTTTTTTGTATCTGTTGAAATAGAATCAGTTTGTTCATATACTTTGAGTAAAGACTTCAGAGAGACAAAAGAGGTTTCAATAAAGGAAGGCAGAGATGGGCAGACTAATCACTAGTTCTGACAAATTTATGTGGTCACTTGTTAAATACTAAAATATTCACAAAAGAGAGTTGCGTTTCACTATGGAGAAAATGTCACAATATCATTTGATCATAATGTTATATAAATAATTCCCACAACTTTTCATGGTTTTAGATTTGAAAAAAGATTGTGGATATCGAGTGGGAAGATTTAATATTATCTTGCTGACTGACTGCAGATAAATGCCCTATTGAATATGTTTGAGATTTATTAGGTTGAAAATTTGAATTTCACGGTGCTTTATCTGCTATCTAAATATCTGCGGTAGCGTTTGAATAGTAACCCTTTTGATAGTGGTTGCAAACACTGTTGAGGAACACTAGTGTGAAAGATCAGCTGAAGTCCCAGTATAAGTTTTTTTGTTCTGTTTTTATGATCTGAGGATGTAAGATGCAGGATGTTTACAACACAACATATTTTATGGCTGCTGCCAACAATAGTGTTCATCGTAATTTTACATTTAAAAGTGTAAAAGCTACAAAAATACAGAATTACAGTAGTTCTCAGTATGATCTGACATGTTTCAAGAAGGATCATTCGAGTGGAAGTATTAAAACTCTAGTTTTTCTTAAAACTTTATTTCCTAGGCAAAGGTGTTGAGGACACCGACAGAGAGCCACTACTGAAGAGAACATGATGATCCTCTTAATTATAAAGATGACACAACGCAAGGGAACCTGATTCCGCAAATCAACAGGGAAGGCATCGACTGGATGAGTAATCGTCTGAGTAATCAGATACAGGCAGACAGTAGGCTCCACTCACTCATATAATCACATTTGTTCTCAACATGCAAAGCGAAAAAACAAAAAGAAATGTACAGACAGGACAGCTGAATCACATAACACAAGGACCCACCTGATCTGAACTGACATGCATGAATAGACATTGTCACATGAGATTTTCTTTCCTTCCTGAAACATCATAAACATCTTGTCTGTTTTTTGGTGAAAAAATAACCTAATAAAAAAAGGAAATTATAATAAAAAAAGGAAATTATATTTAGGATCCAGGAGAAGCTTGATGTATAGGTAATACATATAAGTCATAAATTTATTCTGGAGACCCATAATTCTGAGCTTGAACTGTTTATTGCTCATAATAAGAAAGATAAGATGATCCAAACAAATTGGGTGCTCTTTATTAAAATAATCAACAAAAGGGCCTTTTGATGATTCCAAAGTTGATAAATTCTGTACAAAAGTACCTAAATCAGATATAACAGTTGTGAGAGGTTTCCATCTGAATGAGTGTCTTGGTGGTGTAACCCAGAGTAAACGTGTGAGTTCAATCAGGGATGCATGGTGCACAGTCATCAGGAAGTGAAACAGAACAGAATGTGCTGTACTGACCTGAAAAACACTGCTCTGAGTGGTAGCATGAAAATACTATGACAGCGGGGGATATGGGCAAGGTGACCTTAGATCTTCCTTTAGTGATATAAAAGACAAGTGGTGAGCTCAAGGTTTTAGAAACTCACTAATGTCAGTAGGCACACTGGGACTAAAGTAAAGCTCAACAATGTAATACACTTTGTTTGTATTCTGGGCATCAGCATACCTCTGAACTTTTGTCCCCTGAAGAAAGAGTTCACTACATCTGGGTCAAGCAAGGAGCCAAAAAGAACCATTCCTCATTGCTGCTGCTGGTGGTGCTGCTGTTTTGTTTTGTTTTGTTTTTTTACTTGAAATTGAAAAGCATAACTCGTGGTTTGATCTTTTTGGTAGATAAGTTATGATGGCTTCTGTTTCACTGGCTGTCATATTAGGATTTATGAACGCACAGAGATTACTGAATATACAGCCGTATAGAGGCAATAATGCATGAATGCATATGAATACAAATTAGTCAATTTCATATTTTAAATTTCAAAGGGAGAATACAGAAGTATTTTGTACTGAAATAATAAGAAAATTTGTCATATTTACTATATATCAAGTATGAAAACACGATGTCAGTGTTACAGTATTTAACTGCAATATAGTGGATTATTAAGTTGCTCATCAAAGAGAAAGTGATTTCAAACCATTTAATTTTTATGACTCTTAGACAACTTTGTATGATTAAATGCCTCTATCTATCTATCTATCTATCTATCTATCTATCTATCTATCTATCTGTCTGTCTGTCTGTCTGTCTGTCTGTCTGTCTGTCTGTCTGTCTGTCTGTCTATCTAGCTAGCTAGCTAGCTAGCTATCTCACAAAAACATCAAATAAAACTGCTGCCTAATGTTTTGTTTCTGTGACGTCTTCCCCTTACTATTGTAGAAGTGTGTTTTTTATTAACTGCCCTAGAACTGGATTGCAGTCATGAATGATATCCAAGATGAATAAAACGGTAGAAGAAATACAGCTGTCTACCTTTTTTTCCCTCAGTGCTTTAGTGTTCAATCCTTGACATTTTTTTTTGATAAAATGCATGTTATTTTATTTAAATCCTCCTCAGTAAAAAAAATTGAAAAAGACTTCCCTTAACAACATCACAATTCCCAGCTGTAAAACAACATGAAAAATAACAACAATAAAACTAAAATGCTGAAACTGAAAAAAGCCATCAACCCAATTTCTAAATAAAACATGTAGCCGTTAATTTTTTTTAAAAAAGGATATTTTAACAAACCACAGGTCATTTCAAATTTGTTCATTCTAGGTTTAGGGTTTTCATGGTAATAAAATAAATAACGGATGACATGCATCACCTAAATGCAGATTTCCACTGCAGCATGGAACAAAGAAATATTAAAGAAATATTGTCCATGTTATATGTTTAATTTATTGATATAATGAGAGACAGGTTAAATTACTCTGATGTGATGGGTATAGTGAGTTCTCAGTGAGCTGGGAGAGGACTCCAGCTCCCTGGGACCTGCGACAGCAGATGAAGCGGTTGTGAAAATGGATGAATGAATGAATGAATTTGTTTTTCACACTGCTTCTTTATTTAGTGTAGTGTTTGCATAGAAAACCAATTGATAGTGGTTGCATACACAGCTGATGTGTATTGCGCTGCATATTAAAGTTTACAGAACTTGGACTGACAATTATGTTCTTCTTTTCCTTTTTGGCTTTTCCCTTCAGGGGTCGCCACAGCGAATCAACCGCCTCCATCTAACCCTGTCCTTTGCATCCTCTTCTCTCACACCAACTACCTTCATGTCCTCTTTCACTACATCCATAAACCTCCTCTTTGGTCTTCCTCTAGGCCTCCTGCCTGGCAGTTCAAAACTCAGCATCCTTCTACCAATATATTCACTATCTCTCCTCTGGACATGTCCAAACCATCTCAGTCTGGCCTCTCTGACTTTATCTCCAAAACCTCTAACATGTGCTGTCCCTCTGATGTACTCATTCCTGATCCTATCCTTCCTGGTCACTCCCAGAGAGAACCTCAGCATCTTCATCTCTGCTACCTCCAGCTCTGTCTCCTGTCTTTTCCTCAGTGACACTGTCTCTAGACCAAACAACATCGCTGGTCTCACCACAGTTTTGTACACCTTTCCTTTCATTTTAGCTGAAACTCTTCTATCACACATCACACCTGACACTTTCCTCCACCCATTCCATCCTGCCTGGACACGCTTCTTCACCTCTTTTCCCCACTCTCCATTGCTCTGGACTGTTGACCCCAAGTACTTAAAATCCTCCACCTTCTTGATCTCTTCTCCCTGTAACCTCACTCTTCCACTTGGGTCCCTCTCATTCACACACATGTACTCTGTCTTACTGCGGCTAACCTTCATCCCTCTCCTTTCCAGGACAAACCTCCACCTCTCTAGCTTCTCCTCCACCTCTTCCCTACTCTCACTGCAGATCACAATGTCATCTGCAAACATCATAGTCCATGGAGATTCCTGTCTAACCTCGTCTGTCAGCCTGTCCATCACCATAGCGAACAAGAAGGGGCTCAGAGCTGATCCCTGATGCAGTCCCACCTCCACCTTGAACTCCTCTGTCACACCTACAGCACACCTCACCACTGTCTTACAGTAATCATACATGTCCTGCACCGCTCTAACATACTTCTCTGCCACTCCAGACTTCCTCATACAATACCACAGTTCCTCTCTGGGCACCCTGTCATAAGCTTTCTCCAGATCTACAAAAACACAATGCAGCTCCCTCTGGCCTTCTCTGTACTTCTCTATCAACATCCTCAAAGCAAATACTGCATCTGTAGTACTCTTTTTTGGCATGAAACCATACTGCTGCTCACAAATGCTCACTTCTGCCCTTAGTCTAGCTTCCACTACTCTTTCCCATAACTTCATTGTATGGCTCATCAGCTTTATTCCTCTGTAGTTGCCACAACTCTGCACATCTCCCTTGTTCTTAAAAATGGGCACCAGCACACTTCTCCTCCACTCCTCAGGCATCTTCTCACTATCTAAGATCCTGTTGAACAACCCAGTCAGAAACTCTACTGCCACCTCTCCTAGACACTTCCAAACCTCTACAGGTATATCATCAGGACCGACTGCCTTTCCACTCTTCATCCTCTTCAGTGCTCTCCTCACTTCATCCTGGCTAATCTTTGCTACATCCTGGTCCACAACAGTCACCTCTTCTAGTCTTTGTTCTCTCTCATTTTCCACGTTCATCAACTCTTCAAAGTACTCTTTCCATCTTCCCATCACACTGCTGGCACCTGTCAATAGACTTCCATCCCTATCCTTAATCACCCTAATCTGCTGCACGTCCTTCCCATCTCTATCTCTCTGTCTTGCCAGCCTGTATAGATCAGTCTCTCCCTCCTTACTGTCCAACCTAGCATACAAGTCATCATAAGCTTCTTGTTTGGCCTTTGCTACCTCTACCTTCACCTTACGCTGCATCTCCCTGTACTCCTGTCTACTCTCCTCAGTCCTCTCAGTGTCCCACTTCTTCTTAGCTAACCTCTTTCTTTGTATACACTCCTGTACCTCCTCATTCCACCACCAAGTCTCCTTATCTACTTTCCTTCCAGATGACACACCAAATACTCTCCTACCTGTCTCCCTGATCACATTAGCTGTAGTTGTCCAGTCATCTGGAAGCACCTCCTGACCACCCAGAGCCTGTCTTAACTCCTTCCTAAAGGTCATGCAACACTCTTCCTTTTTTAGCTTCCACCATTTCGTCTTCTGCTCTGTCTTTGTCCTCTTCATCTTCCTCATCACCAGAGTCATCCTACACACCACCATCCTATGCTGTTTGGCTACACTCTCGCCTACCACTACTTTGCAGTCACTGATCTCCTTCAGGTTACATCGTCTACACAAGATGTAGTCTACCTGTGTGCTCCTACCACCACTCTTATAGGTCACCCTATGTTCCTGCCTCTTCTGGAAGAAAGTATTCACTACAGCCATTTCCATCCTTTTTGCAAAGTCAACTACCATCTGTCCTTCTGCGTTCCTCTCCTGGATACCAAACCTGCCCATCACTTCCTCATCACCTCTGTTACCTGCACCAACATGTCCATTGAAGTCTGCACCAATGACAACTCTCTCACTTCTAGGTATGCTCTGCATCACTTCATCAAAGTCCAACCAGAATTTCTCCTTCTCCTCCAGCTCACATCCTACCTGTGGAGCATACCCACTAACAACATTGAACATCACACCTTCTATTTCTAGCTTCAGACTCATCACTCTATCCGACACTCTTTTTACCTCCAGGACATTCCTAACAAACTCCTCCTTCAAGATAACCCCTACTCCATTTCTCTTTCTATCTACACCATGATAGAACAACTTGAACCCTGCTCCTAAACTTCTAGCCTTGCTACCTTTCCACCTGGTCTCCTGGACACACAGTATGTCTACCTTCCTCCTCTGCATCATGTCGACCAACTCTCTACCTTTTCCTGTCATAGTTCCAACATTCAAAGTCCCTACTCTTAGTCCTATACTCTTGGCGCTCCTCTTCTCTTTCTTCGTGCGAACGCACTTTCCTCCTCTCCTTCTTCGACCAACAGTAATCCAATTTCCACCGGCGCCCTGTAGGTCAACAGCGCCGATGGCGGCCGTTGTTAACCCGGGCCTCGACCGATCCGGTATGGAAGTCATATGTTTGATTCGCATCTTTGATTTGGCAAAAGTTTTACGCCGGATGCCCTTCCTGACGCAACCCTCTGTATTTATCCGGGCTTGGGACCGGCACAATAAGACACTGGCTTGTGCCCTCTTGCGGCTACATTGACTGACAATTATGTTCTAATGTCGAAAAAACAAATTGCCTATTTTCAAAGGGCATTTGCTGTATATTTTTATTTTAAAGACCATACGCAATACAAAGATGACTTACTATACTGTATTTAGTGCTCTTAGAGGCCGTTAGTCCATTCCGGTCCACTAGATGGTGGTGTGCGAAGTTAAGGTTCATCTTTAGTTTAGTTCATACAAAGAAGAAGGAGCCGAACCGATCTGCTTCTGCAACACTACCGGGTTTACCATCCGAGCTACCGTCAAGAAGGGCGGTGTGGTGATTCGTTTATTTTTTTTAAAAAGAATACTGCATATAGTCAACGGGTGAGTTGTATATCTTGTGCATTTTGGCCTGCTTGTTTTTATTTTCACATTAGGTGTTTGTATATGTATTCTGATGGACTATCAGTTAGTTTTCTAATTGCTTGTTCGTCGTTATAAATGCTAACGCAAAATTTGCTAGCAACCATACCCTTCTAGCTAACACAAATCAAATGGTTGTGTAGCTGCTTTAAAAATATCAAACATGAATATTTATTAGCCATGTGAGACTGAAAAATCAGTTTTGTGTTGTAGTTGTGTAAATTGGGCCATTTGTTTTAGAAATAGAAATATCAAACGTTACTTCGGCCTTTAGTAGGCACAAGCTAACGAATCTCACGCTTGGTTCCACGTTGCTAGCTTACATTTTGCTTAGCGTGCCATTAGAGTATGGCTTTATTAGCCGGTTAGCTAACACTAGTTTTAATGGTGTTACGACCGTCACGAATTGCACTTGTGAGCAGGACGTCTGTAGTTTACGCATACGCAGCATTCCAATGTTGGTAAAAGAGAGACGACCGGTTATAAATCACGGGAGTTAAATATGTTCGACTCTGAATCAGGTAAAAATAACCACTGTCAATTTTCATGTATGTTAAATAGTTATCAGCAGATTACTTAGTGTGATTTCCTTTCAGCGCATCTGTCCGATCATAAGACTTAACCGAGATATCTGGACCTGTTGAAATGGGAGGTAAGGTGTATAGGATGGGCAAACAAAAAAACAGTTTTAATTTTTTTCCCACCTCATCAGTACTTTACCACGTATTTATGAATTTCAATGTGTTCTTTCCTTATTTAATGGGTATTACAACTTAAATAGTATTTGGACAATTTTCATTTTTTTTACATTGAAAATATTGAACTAATACAACCCATTAAGCTATCACGTCATGACAGATTATCTTATCTTACCTGCAGATGTACTGTATTTAAACAATATATATGCTTATGATTTACAAGTGTCTGCCTTTCTTAAATATAGTGTGTTTGAACCTTTCAATATAACCCCTAAAATAGTAATCCCTTAGTTTAAAATTTATTTCATTTGCATGGAATAAATTTCCACTGTGTATTTTTTTAACTTGCAATAACCTGGCAGGAATGTAGAATTTTCATTTTGCCGAGACCAAATTACATGACCAATATCACCTAAACTCTGGACATATAAATAAAAATACATATACAGCATGTCACTGCAAACCTCAAGGGACCTTAGCTCCTCAGGAAAGAGAGACAGCTCCCTGTACACTTCCTTTCCTGTTCACTGCACATAATCCACAACAGCAGTGTCATTGAAACATCTCTGTGTGGCAACGCCCTGAGTTGTTGCTGAAGTCTGTATCTACAGTGTGAACGAAAATGGAGCCAAAACATTCCCTCGTGTAGCTGCTGCACCAAAATCTCCTAGAATGCATGAGTGGATGGTTAGATAGTGTTAAATAAAAAAGATTAAATTAAAGAACATGATCCTAGCCAAAAAAACAGACATGTCCAGGTAGGAATATGTCTAGTGCAACAAGTAATGGACAGCATCTTCAGTACCTGTATGGTCCTGATATGCAAACTTAGAAAGGGAACAAGATCCTTTGCTATCTTCAATGTTCAACAATGGATAGTCTCCCTGGGATTTTTATGACACAGGATGTTTTCTACAGTGGTGGGACCATCTCCATCCATAGGCATATATTAAACCCTCTGGAGAGGATGGACCTGAACACACCTTCAGTAGCCTTGCGCATAAACCTCTAGGACTCTATGCTTTCCCAAGCGAAAGGCAGCCCATTGACAGCTTCATTGGAAGTAAAAGGTGCTGCATTGTCAAACCTGTTGTGGAACTGGTTGAACATATCGACTTTGTCCACAATTCCTTCCTCCTCCTGGTGGCAGTTACTTTTGTAGACTGTGATGTTCCTACCCCCGTCTACACCTGACTAGCATTCTTGTTCTCAAGTTGGCCACCGTGTTATACAATCCACTTTTGCCTGCCTTAGTTTTTGCTTAAGGTCTCATTCTACACACTTTAGCCTGCCCTTATTCCCCTCTTGGAATGTCATCCATCCATTTTCTTGTAAACAAGGCGACCACAATCATCTTGTCTACATCCGTTTATTCACTTTGCGGTTCTGCTGGAGCCTATCCCAGCTGGCTGTGAGCACAGCTTGGATGAGAAGCCAGCTCATCATAGAGTTCTCAGAATATCCTCTTTTCTTAATACAGAATTTGATATAGTCAGTGGCGATACTGAGAAACTCTTTTTTTGTGATGATGAATAGCACTTTTCGTAAGGAGTGTTGTCAAGTTGAGGCAGAGACCTGGAACAAAACATCAAATACTTGCCTAACTGCAAATTCAGATTTAACCTCTATGAATTATTAAACAAGTCTGACCCGGGTTGCCCGTTTTTTAATTGGGGACTTTTTAATTATTCTTGAAAAAATGATCAGGAGCTTATTTTAAAATTGAGAGAATTATGTATTCACAAATGGACTGTAAAAAGTGCTGCACATACATTCACACTTTGAAGTGAAAAAAAAAATGTTAATGCAAAATGTTTTCAAACCTTAAAAGGACATTCAATTGCTTCTGACTTAATTTTTGAGGGGGCACCCACACTCACACAAACACATACACACAATTGGACAAGATACTTAAGATTCCACTGTAATTTGACAAATTTACAAAAAATATACTTCTTCAAAGGGGACTGTCTGCATACTAAGTTAGCGCTTCTCAAAAATGTCTGTTGGAGTTATTCAGGTTAATGGAAATGAATTAAATGAAAATATTTCGTCAAATTCACACATTTTTAGGGGCATGTGTGACCAAAATGCTTGTCTTACATATTTAATTTCCACTTGATGATACAGCGGTATGAAAAAGTTTGGGCACCGCTGATAATTTTCTATATTTTACATTATAAATCACTGGTTGTTCGGATCAACAATTTCAGTTAAATATATAGCAGACAAATATAGTAATATTTGAGAGGTGAAATTAAGTTTCTAGGATTTACAGAAAGTGTGCAATAATTATTTAAACAAAAGTAGGCTGGTGCATAAATTTGGGCACCCTTGTTGTTTATTGATTTGAATACCTTTGTTGGCACACAAAATTTTTTAGGCAACCTCATTGACCCTTGATCTACTTAAAAAGGTGAAGCCAATCATGACAAGGGTATTTATGGTGGCCACTTGTAAGTTGTTGTCCTCTTTGCATTTTCTCTGAATAGTGCCAACAGGGGAGCCTCAAAACAACTGTCAAATGACCTGAAAACAAAGATTGATCAACATCATGGTTTAGGGGAAGGATGCAAAAAGCTATCTCAGAGATTTCAGCTGTCAGTTTCAACTGTAGCAGAGATGAAGATGCTGAGGTTCTCTCTGGGAGTGACCAGGAAGGATATGATCAGGATTGAGTACATCAGAGGGACAGCACATGTTAGAGGTTTTGGGCATAAAGTCAGAGAGGCCAGACTTGAACTGCCAGGCAGGAGGCCTAGAGGAAGACCAAAGAGGAGGTTTATGGATGTAGTGAAAGAGGACATGAAGGTAGTTGGTGTGAGAGAAGAGGATGCAGAAGACAGGGTTAGATGGAGGCAATTGATTTGCTGTGACGACCCCTGAAGGGTCGCTTAAAGGAAAAGAAGATGAAATAAACTCAATCAAATAGTTAAATCATTTTAAACCAAATTAGGTTATTGATCAGGTTCTTCAAAGGCACTGACACAGTTAAAACTGTTTTTCCATTGCTTGTTAGTGAAGTACAGTACTCCAAACACATGGGAATGAATGAGCAGTTTTAAAGCATTCTTAAGAGTGCTGACCAGGCTAAATAATGTCCTGCCACACGTACTGGATAAGGCACCATATGCACTCCTTTTGCTTTCTAAAGCAAAAACACACAAGTGGTTGCCACTTCCCTAAACAGGTATAGATTGGAATTTGGACTTGGCAGACAAATGTAAAAGGACATGGAACAAGATCAGGGCCTGCAAGTACTTAAACTGAACTTGCAGATTTAACAATTTCCTCACTGCATAGCTTGAATTAAATAGCTAAATTCAGTTGGAAAAATAAACCTTAGTTCTTTTAAAACATGTGACACCAAAAAAGTAAAAATGTAAATTTATTATGTTGTTTTAGAATTTCTTAACCAAGTTTGTACTGTGTACTTTCAGCTTCAAGTCATAAAGTAATAATGAATAATGATTAAGTATTAAGCAAATTAAATTTAACTATGCAGATACAACATCTGTTGTATTAATGTTTGTGTCTTATTCTTTTAGACCCTGCTCTTCATAGGGATTGTCCCCTTGACTGCAAGGTTTACGTTGGAAATCTAGGAAACAATGGAAACAAGACAGAGTTAGAAAGAGCGTTTGGATACTACGGTTCTTTAAGAAGTGTTTGGGTTGCCAGGAACCCCCCTGGCTTTGCATTTGTTGAGTTTGAAGATCATAGAGATGCTTCTGATGCTGTGAGAGAACTGGACGGAAGGTAGTACTCAGTACAATATTCCTTTGTACTTCTTTTAACTGTCCAACTAATGGTAAGCATTTTGTTTAGATCCATCTGTGGCTGCCGAGTGCGTGTTGAGTTATCCACTGGACAAAAACGTTCTAGGAGTCGTGGTCCTCCTCCAGCCTGGAATAGACGTCCTCGTGGTGAAGACTTCAGGCGACGTAGTCCTCCAGTCAGACGCAGGTATGCATTTTCTTGTTGAAAATTAAATTTTATCTTGACAGTGTTTTTCGAACACATCAGTTACATAGAATATGTACATCCCCCACAGACTTTAAACAGATTGTTTTCGCTTTCTTTTCTTTTTATTTACCAAATTTAAGTGAGCTTGTCTAAGGTGTTCAAATCTAGGAACCTCTCCTGCGAGCAAAAATAGTCTCTACTTTCAGATCTCAGACCTATTAAAACCTTTCAACCAAACCAAGTAGGAGGTGAGCTTTAGATTGTTCGAACTCTTTGCTGTAGATCATGTTAGTCAGATTCTTTTAAGATGAACATGCATTCAAATTTATTTAACCAGTATCTAATTTGTATATCTGTATGCCTAAGGATTTGATATGTTAATGGCACTTAATATTCCCATGTTAAGTTGATGGACACACTTTGAACAACTTTGTATGATTTCAGGGTTATTTTGTCAGTGCCAGTTGTTTTCACAGCTAAATATACAGTTTTATATGATCATATGACTATTTTTTAAATTCTAATTTTACATCTGTGAAAAGCTCCACAAGACTGATGTTGCTTTGCAGTAACATCTTTAAAGACAGTTAGCACCTGATCATCCATCAAACATATTAAATACTTTCTAGAATTACTTTATGCAGGTATACACTTTGTTTTCTTTCTGAGTTCAGTTGACATCTATTAATAAAACTGAACCCCGTTGCAGAGTCACCACCACGCTTCTCACCATCTGAATCAGTCAACTAGTCCTCTTTCAGCATCATGTGACTGCTGACCAGGCTGGTGTTGTCACATGACCAGGCGCACCACCAGTCGTCAGGTTCCACCAACCTATTGGTTCCTGAGCATGCAGTTCCCAGCATCCTCCTCCTCTTCTTCCTCCAACCTTAACCCAATCAACAGCGGTCCACTTCACATAATCAACCAGTCAGCGTCTTTACTGTTGTTATTCTCCACACAACTACTGTGTCAACGGGAACAGCCCTTGGCTTACATCCCTACCCATCTTTCCCCCCAAAAAAGGCAGGGAAAATCTACAGCCATCCCTTCCAACCAGCCACCAAGCAACTTCATATCGCCAACATTTGCATCATGTGGCAAATGCTCTCTACAATTCGACCTCCCTCACCATCAGTCTGGCTTCCTTGCGCCATTTCTATCTTGTCCAAATCCCCTAAAATAGTAAGTTGCTTTTATCCTGCTCTTTGTAGTATTTATGGTTAATTTAGATTTCAAAACTGTTTTGACAGTTGTCCCTCGGCATTTATGTAACTAAGAAATTTTAGTGCAGAGCTGCAGAAACCTAGAGATTAAAAGTTGTGGCGAAGGAACTTTGTCATCACTCAATTTTTTTTATTTTTATTTTTTTTATTAAAACTGGTGTTTGTAATTGTGCTGTTGAATGCATTTTCATGACTCGACATTAAGTCATCTTGAATTGATAATGATTGGAAAAATGCACTTTTTGATGTTGTCCTATTTTCATTCCTTTCCAAGAAATATCACCTCAAGTGCCCCAGTTTCCTGTATTCTTACCTAAATATTCAGTTTACCAATGTTTCAGTGATTGACTCATAAGATCTCTTACACTGAATTTTTTAATCCAGGTTTCTTTGAAGTGAAAGTTAAGTGAATTACAGTACAAGAGCAACTTATTTGTAGGAGGGTTTTAGTCTGAGCTTTATTACAGGAAAGGGGATTATTGATGATTTTTTTACCAGTTTGCCATAATTATTTAACTGTAACATATTTTATGTGGTGTTTGTTGCATGCAACCCTTAATGTCGAGCCCTGATTTTGTTTGACCTGAAATCTGACTTCATGATTGGACAAAGTTTCCTTTAAGTGAGTTGGTTCTGATGCAGTTCATGACTGCGTATTATCCCTCTATTAACAGGAAAGGAACTACGTGTAATCACGTTTCCATGAGTAACCCATGTTTCTTTAAGGATCACGAATACCAGAGGGTACATTAATGATAAGAAGATATTAACTGTCTTTTCTTGGTGTTTTTTTTTTTTTTTTTTAACAAAAAACAAAACATCTACGCTAAAGATCCCCAAAGAAGAGGAGCATGAGCCGCAGTCGCAGCAGGTACGCTTTAAACAACAGTTTATGGTTTGCACTGACTTGGATTATCAACAGTGTCTTCGATAATTCATTGACATTGTTCTCTTGACTTTGTTAACCAGGTCTCTTTCAAGAGATAGACGCCGCTATCGGTCTCTCTCCAGAGAAAAGAATCATAAGAGGTCAAGATCTTTCTCCAGGTCAAGGAGGTAAGTTTAAGCATTATTGTATAATATTATACTGTGTTTATTAATTAAATGTTTTATTACTCTTTTTTCCAGTCGTTCCCCTAGTGACAGGAAATGAAGACCCAAAATGATGATTCATCTGCAGGATCCTGCTGTAGTTGGGGAAAATACAAATTTGTAGTCACTTTTTTTTTTTTGAGACTAGTTGCCAGGTGAAAACAACCTACTGGCCATGTTACATCATAAGTTAGCATGGCAATACTTTCCCACTTTACAGGAACAGTTTTTAATTTGAATTTGATATAAAACAAACAAATTCTGTCTTGCCCTTGATATTTTGAATGGAATACTGAATTTAGTTTTTGCATTACCAACCTGTTTTTTAACTGTTGAATTAAAGTTACTGCAATGTTTTTACTTGTTTTTTTCTCTTTTTTGTTTTTTAATTAGTGGTTGACTCTTAACTTAGTGTCAGATGGTTATGTTAGTACTTTATTCCGGTGACTTGCAAAAATGGTGTAAATACTGGTGCTTTTTATTTTTAGGCTACTCTTAAAATGTATAACTTCATCTGTAATCAGTATTTTACGTAAATCACTTTTGCAAAAGAAACCATTGTATTCCAATATGCTTGCTTCGCCTGACATTTTGTGCTGATGCAGTTAAACAACTTGATCATTAAATGTGTCTCCATCATGACAGATTCCTCATTGTCCAGATTTTCTCTTGAAGAGTTCTGCAGCCCTTACCATATATTATAATCAGACCTTAATATGAAAAATTTATGTATGTATTTTACTTTGGTTATATCTGTTAACAAAAGCTGCAAGTGCAACCCACACAGGAAGTTGCAAGTCATAGCTGCAGAGGAGGAGCATTTGTGAAATATAGCAGTCGTTCAGGTTGACATTGCAAAGACATTCGTGCAACATGACAGAGGTGCCAGATTGCAGTGGTAAGCACATGCCCTAAAAAATTTTATCAAAGGTTAATACTTTTTGATGGCTTTATTTCTGTAATTTCAAATATTTTCATCGTTTTAGAAGGGAATCAGAATGATGTGTTTTTATTTGAGAACAAAATATTGACTGCGTGTCCTATTTGTAATGTGAGACTTGACGCAGACATATCTCTTGAATTCAGGTATGTGACACTGAGCGATGAATGTCAAATTATTTTGTAGGGTCACTGGCTAAATATCTTGTGCTGTGGGAGAAAGCATGTCATGTCAGCCCATAGTGCAAAGAAAAAAAATATCACGTCGACAGCTAGCAAACCAAAATAAGGCCCCTGTGGTGGACAACAACCACCAATTGGGCAGTACCATTTTGTCACATTTCATCCCAGAAGAAAGTTCTGATACATTAAATGTATCTGCTGATCATGGAAATTCAGAATTAGAAACTCAAATGACATATTCACCAGAACTCCCAGAGAACAGAAGAAAACTTAAGTTGTCCCCAACTTCTTTGACTAGACCCATCAAGAACGTGGTAGTTGAATCAGAACCAGAGAGGATGATGAGGGAAAGAACAGGGATTATGAAACTCCCAAAACAGCACAGTCTTCACTTCTATTACAGTCTTACAGGAAGGAAGAATTCAGGAAGTACACTAAGCAACGTGTGTCTGCAAAAGGTGACGGCTCTTTGTATACAGCCATTATGTCTGATTCTTTTCAGATTCAGAGCAAATTCTACAGGCTGTTGTAGAACATTTGATTTCCAAAAGTGAATATTTACACGCAAAGATAAAAATGACAGATTTTGAAGTAAGTTTATTTCAAGTTTCAAGTTAATTTATTCTTATATAGCCCAGATTCACAAAAAAATGTCTGAAAGGGCTTTACAATCTGCACATGGACGATATCCCTCTGACCTTTGTGCACTGCAAGCAGTACGACCCTCACATCGGATAAGGAACAACTCCCCCCAAAACCCTTTAAACAGGGAAAAAAAATGGATGGGAGAAACCTCAGGAAGACTACAGAGGAGGGACCCCTCTTCTAGGAGCGAACAGATGAAGCAATAGATATCGCATGTACAGATTAACAACACAATAATAACAATAACAATAAATGTATGAAAAAAGCACGCTGATCCATCCAGTAGAGTGAGTCACCACCAGCCGATGAAGAAGACAGAGATCACCAATCGCTGAGGATCCACCACTCTGAGGACAGACCAAACAGTGCCTAAGTCATTGTTCTTAAAAAAGTTAGTGTATGATTTACCCTGCCAAAACCCAAAAACCATAGCTGAACCAAATGAGATGGAACCAGACTCCCCTAGTGGATGGTGATGCAGGTCCATTGTGTAGCTTTTGATGTTGCCAGCCAAGGAAGGAGACAGAGGTCACCAATTGCAGATCCACCACACAAAGGCCTGAGAGAGAGAACAGGAGAGGGAGGGAGAGAGACGGAGAGAGCAGGGGCGAGAGTGGTGCTAGAGGGACCAAAATGGCAGAGGATTAATGGGAGACAGGGGCCTAAGTAAGAAATCCTATGGTTTGTTGGCAGGACTAGGCTAAACCTAAACATTGAGACTGCCCCCCCCCATTAGAATATTAGTTATATGTTAGGAAGAACAGATACGTTTGGAGTCTAGATTTAAAGATATCTACGGATTCAGACTCTAATATCTATAGGGAGATTATTCCACAGGAAATGGGCACGATAAGAGAAGGTAGAGACCAAATAAGTAAGAACAACACTGGAAGCAACCAGTCTGATCTTGTGAATGACGCAGTTGGTGAAAGATCGCACCTTGCTGACATCTCAGACTTGTCCAGTTTAAGTGTACTTCCATGTCCCTCAATACATGGAAGACTTACTGTCCAATCAAGATGATTGAAGAAGAACCTTTTGATGTCTATAACAGAAAGACAGGAATGCTGAATTGCAGCAGGAAGAGATTTTAGGAGGTCACTATTTGGTGAGTGAATTGGATGTAAAGTCAGTCATAAACCAGTGTTCTGTCACAGCAGAGCTAACCACTGATGAAAACAAACCCAGGGAAGTTACTGAACTGAAATACGATGTTAAGCAAGAAATATTTTCAACACCAAATGAGAAGTTGCCTAAAGATGAGGAGCAAAGTGGACATATTTTTCCTGTCAAAGATACACAGTGTTCAGAGAGTGTTGTACACACAGTGCATCAACATGATGTTAATGCAAAGGAAATGCATGCAAACAATCTCTCATACAGTCCTGTTACAAATGATGCCACAGGTAACTATGAAATAAATTTTGGAAATCTGATATGCCAATCTGAAGTCAATCTGAAGTCACGTGTCAAATCTTGCTTGAATCTGAACAGGGAGGATTCTGCTGTGTAGAAGGTAGAATCTAATCCTGGTGAACAGAATGTAAACTATAGTAACGTGAGTAACACTGCAGCTTTAGACCCTGCAAATTATTACATGTATTCCAGTTTCCATACCAAGAAACTGAAGGTCAGTGCGATACAAAGAGAATACTCGGGTCAGACTCACGACCAAGTATAAGATTTTAACCCCAGAGTCGAAAGGACACTTTGTTTGGAGAAGAAAATGAGCTTTGAGAAAAAGCAAGCTAGCTCAAGGAATGAAGGAATAGAGAATGCTGAGGATTGTGTGGCAGAAGCAGTTGGGAAGTTAAGAGGGATAATGAATCCCTTGGAACAATTAAACAGTCATTAACCATACAGACCGATGTTCAGGGAAAATCAATGGAAACCGTGCTGCAGGGAATAATCAAAACATAGTAACTGTGTATGATTGAATACCCATTTACATCCCCAGCTTTGAAGCTTCAAGTACACAATCTTGTTCAACAGAAGACAACCTATCAAATTTCACTGACACGCCTGAAAATTTTCAGTGTGCTTTCTGTAGCAGAAAAAGAAAGCACGGAGGGGGGTGAACACACAGAATTACCAAGGCAGGGTGGCAATACGCAGGACAAGTACATGGTGGAACAATTACTAATTAATATCAGTCGATAAAGAGTCTTCTGTGTCAATGGATGTAACCACAGAGAAATGCTGCATCGGTGAGCAAGCAGAACCTGAATGCATTGTTAAGCCAACAACAGGTCCCTAAACAGAGATGGAGATGCCTACAAATCAAGAACTAAGTAGTATTTTAAACTTATCTTAAACCAAGGGCTCTCATCAGTTAGTGGATGCTGTACAATTTTTTGACAAACAGGATATTAAGCTGATACAAATGGATGAGATGCATCAAATCAATTTCTTAATTAAAAACAGCAAACCCTCTTCACAAACCCAACTCTTAGACACCTATGCTTCTTTGGATTGTCAACCACAGATCAGTTATGCCAAAGAAGAGCAGCCAAGCCAAACAGACTTCAACCCAATCGAGAGGAGAAGAACAATGAGGTCTAGTGTAAGAAATGGACAACAGCATATAATGGAATCTGATGCTGCCTCATTAGAGGAACTGAGAGAAGACGTTTTAGTAAATACCAGGGGTAATGAAGTTTTCAAATCAAGACAAGTAGAAGAGACTGGAAGGGGAACAAGTCAGAAATGTTTTTTGAAGAGAGTGAGCATGGAATTTTCATTCATTTCCTGGTAGCAGACTTGATATACGGGCTTTCAAGGAAAACTGTCTTTTTTAAATCATTAGACCAATTAAATGACAAATATCACGATACCAATAAATTACAGATCAGTAGCACAGAAAAAGCAGACATTGCACAAAATAAGGTATGTGAAGGCCAAGTGGAGGACAATAGAAAGCCCTTTTTTGAGCAGGCAACAATCAGTCAGGAGAAGCAATTTGTCTTCACAACAGGGAACTTCTTCTCCTTTAGACTTTTCCCTTCAGGGGTCACCACAGCGAATCAGTTGCCTCCATCTTACCCTGTCTTCTGCATCCTCTTCTCTCACAGGGAACAGCAAGTCTTATTTTCAAAGACTGCAATCAGAAGAAAACACTTGTTTGCATCTCCAACCTCAGCAGGAGTATGAACACTTCACCTCCACCAGCGATAGAAGAAAAATGGAGTCTAGCCATCAAAACAAAGGAAGACAGCATGCTAAGGACTCTGTTACTGAACTAGACCACAGACATGAACATGAAATTCTTAAAAATACAGAGGATAATGAACTACTTGATGCAAAAATACCTTCATTAACAACAGAGACTGATGTGCAGGAAAAGTCTATGGAAACCATCTTAGAACAAGTGAACACATTAGCCGCTGCTCAGATTGCAAGTGTTAGAGGGCAAAGCAGAGAAAATGCACATGATGGCTCACTTGAACAATCTGCTCCAGGTTTACAGTTAAGTCCAGAGGACTTTGTAAATGAAGTATATAAAGATGCAGTTGAACTAACACAAGAGCAAGAGGTCCATCAAACCCACACATGTTCCAGCCATAAGAGAAACAGGAGAAAACTGGGGTCAAACCGGAGAAATAAAGAACGGTTCCATGTGAGGGACTCTATTTCCAATCTCAAAGTGGAACCTATAGGAAATGCATGTGGTGATGAAGCCCTCGACACAACAAAAGTGTTATTTTCAATAAACAACAGTAATGAACAAAATGCTAAACAGATTATGAAGACAGGAACAATTTTGACCCAAAACATTGCAGTTAACAGTACAATTGCAAACACAGAGGTCACTTTGACCACAAACAAAGATAATAAGAAAATCCATGATAAGGAAAAGAATACCAACAAAGATCCAGAGAATTTAAGTCAAAGTGGAGGAGATGACGGAGTTAAAATGGACTTCATGCAATCACCAGAAGATGGTGTCAACGCAAAATCATACACTTTGGATCAAGAAACTTTATCTCATGGAAAAGTCCAACATGGCCAAGATATAATTCTGCAACAGAAAGAGGATACCTTGACAACTGTGAAAGATGTCAGTGACTGTAATGTAGAAGCATGTAGGTCATCAGAGGATTTTGGACAG
Source organism: Antennarius maculatus (assembly GCA_013358685.1). NCBI lineage: Eukaryota > Metazoa > Chordata > Actinopteri > Lophiiformes > Antennariidae > Antennarius > Antennarius maculatus. The sequence continues at coordinate 12,263,297 of CM023609.1, forward strand.
AATGTAAAAATATTTGACAATTCCACAGATAGAGACCATGAAGTTCAAGTAAGAGAAACCTCTCAGGAGATCACACATCCGCAATCGTTTTCTGTTATGCACATGAAGCGCCCTTCAGATCCAGTTGAAGAAGAGTCACCAAAGTCTTTGACTGCAAAGATGTCAAAAAATGAAAATTTCAAGCCATCACCGAATCTTGTGTGTGACGGACGACAGGAAACTAATGAAACGTATGTCATTCACAACAAGGAACAAAGAAGCACCTCAGTCTTGCAGAGGCCTTCAGAAATCCATCTTGGGCAAAGCACCTCCTTCAATGAAGAAGTGGGTAATCCTGATGTACTTGTTCAGGCAGGTCAAATAATGGTTAGTGAGAGGAATGTGGACGTTGACATTAAGCCGTCACAGCTGACTGATTTTGCAGAGACTGAGATGCTCGCTGAAAGAAACTGTGACTTGATACATTCAGTGCAGAATTCAAATACGGAAAATATGACGAATAATGCTTTCACAGGACAAAGCTTTGTGACTTTATGTGAGACAACACAGACTACACAAAATGATGACAAAGGTTTAGAAATCACAAACTTATCACAGGACAAAGCATGGAAATCAGCAAAGCCACTAGTGATTGTGACACAGTTGGTGAAAGAGAAATCTGAAGTCAGAGGAGCTGAACAAGAGCACAACAATGACCAGGGACATACACAAGAACTGAACAATGGGAATGAAGTTCTCAATAAACATGTTGAGATGAAGAATACAAATCCCGATTTAAATTTGGGCAACAGTAGAAGAAAGATGGGCTCTCCCTGCAGAAATCTTGAATCACAAAGCAAAGGGGAACCTTCAAATCAGAAGAAGAATGGGGATGACACAAAAGAAATCCAAACAAATTTTGGAGATGTAGGTTCTGATTCTGTTTCTGAACGAAGTAACGAAACAGTGTTGGAAGTAGTCCAGCGCAATTATGCAGGTGAGTCTCACTTCTTACCTTCATCTTAACGGTTTGAAGAAAATGTCCAGTGTTTAGAAATAAAGCATAACTTATGTACTCTTTCCCTGAATTATTGTCCATTTCACCAAAACCTGATTAACTGTTAGAAACAACATCCAGTGGCAGACGAAGAAAACTGGGATCTCACCGGAGGTTACATGGACACAGGTCAAAAGTTGAAAGTCATTTTGTTGAAAGTTCCATGAAGTCAACTGATGAAGAATCTTTGGACAAAAACACAATGTCAGAGGTAAGCAATAAAGTCTTGATGTTTTTGTGCATTTTTTAAAATGTCATTTGCATTCAAATCATTTACAGTGGGCATCTTTGACTCATTAAGGGGAATACTTAAACTGATCAACAAATGACTGAATAATGATCGGTTCTTTCTGAACTTTCAAAATGTGTGCAGCTTTTTTTCATTTTGTCATGCTATTAGACTTTTGCAATGTCTTTTCTGACTTAAAGACCATGTTGTGCTGTACTTCCCATTTACGTAAAAGCTCTTGGACATTGGTCAAGGTTTTTTGCAAGCAGAATTAAACAACAAAATGAGGAACATGCAGATAAAACTGCATTTTTCTCACAGTGAAACGGAAAACATGTATCTGACTTCTTCTTAATCACGTAGATTTGTCTTTTACTTGGTTTGTCAGAAACAGGGCCTTAGTTAACAACATTAAGTTAGTTGATTATAAAAATCTGGTGGAACAGTTTATGAAACCTGTGTCTAAAATGTCATGTTTTACTTTTTGTAGTATAACAACACCCTTACATTAGTGGAAGTACAAGTAGCACACATTCTTGAAAGCCTTAAAACATATAGCATTTCACCATAGCAAATGTGTCAGGGTGTCAGAGCGTTATTTCCAGGAAACCTGTCAACTACAAAGTGTAATTGTTCAGTTCTTGACTAGAGGATTTCGTATAAATTATGCTAATTTTGTCATTTGGCGTGCCAAAGACAAAGCCTGTACACTCTACCAGCACCGTTTCATGATTTAGATGATTTTGTCTTTGCAGGTCAATGAGAGTGACAAGATATTGTCATGGAACATCAGCTCCTCAAATACAGGAGAGCGTTCAAAACCTGTTAGGTAAGTCCAGCTAGAATGAATACTTATGAATTCAAGGCGTGATGAGCTTGTTTAGACTGTTCTGACAAAGGAGTCCTAGCCACTACCCTTGTGGGACACCTATCAGTGGAATTATAAATCTTTTCAATGTTCAATAATTAAATCTGAGAAATTATATATAGCAGGTCATATTGGCAATTTAACAAAAGAACAAAGTAGAACAAAGGCAGTCACAGACTGCAACATCCTGCAACACCCCTGAATTCAAAATTTTACCCTGACCTACTTGCATAGGTCAAAGATCAAAGCTAGTGCTCTGACCTATTGTCTTTGATCAAAGCACTAGCTTTGATCAATGGTCTTACTCACATTGGCCTTCTCCCTTGTCTTTCTATTTTATCCGGTTCCTCCATCCATCCATCTTCCACCGCTTATCCGTAGTCGGGTTGCAGGGGCAGCAGCTTCAACAGGGAGCCCCAAACTTCCCTTTCCCCGGCCACATCCACCAGCTCTGACTGGGGGATCCCAAGGCGTTCCCAGGCCAGTGTTGAGATATAATCCCTCCCCCTGCTCCTGGGTCTACCCCAAAGCCTTCACATAGCTGGACGTGCCAGGAACACCTCCCTAGGGAGACGCCCCAGAGGCATCCACACCAGATGCCCAAACCACCTCAACTGACTCCTTTCCACACGAAGGAGCAGCAGCTCTACTCTGAGCCCCTCGCAAACAGCAGTGTTTCTCACCCTATCTCTAAGGGAGACACCAGCTGTCCGACAAAGAAAGCCCATTTCCGCCGCTTGTATCCGCCATCTCATCCTTTCGGTCATGACCCATCGCTCATGACCGTAGGTGAGGGAACGAAGGAACGAAGATTGAATTGTAAATAGAGAGCTTTGCCTCTCGGCTTTTTTTCTGCTTTGTGACAACAGTGCGGTAAAGCGAATGCAATACCGCTCCTGCTGCCCCAATTCTCCGTCCAATCTCACGCTCCATTGTTCCCTCACTTGTGAACAAGACCCCAAGATACTTAAACTCCTTCACTTGTGGAAGGACATCATTCCACACTCGGAGAAGGCAGTCCACCAGCTTCCTGCTAAGGACCATTCCTGACAGCCAGGGTCCACCACGGTGTTCGAGGGTTACCTGCTCTTTAGGCACCCAAAACCTTGAGACCTAGTTTTCTAAAGATCAAGGTCATCATCTCATTTTCATCCCCTTCGCCGTCCGAGTAATGTGCGTTTTGTTTCATCTTTCTATCTGCAACAGTTGTGAAGATATTTGGTGGACTAACGGACGAATGAACTGACTTACGGACGAACGCACAAACGCTGACAATTACAATACTTCACTGCTTTGAAGTGGGATGTAATAATTTTAACCTCTTCCATTAAAAAATTGCACTTTGGAAAATCTGATTTTATGTGACTATGTTAATATGTTAATCAGAATCAGTACACTGACAATTACATGACAGTCTGCTAGTCACAATCTACATAATCACTTAACAACCTGATTAGCATTATGGTCCTGAGACATTGGATTAGCTCACAGAGATAACTTAATGTTCAGCGTAACCATATTACAAGGTGAGGAAGAAGCACAATGGTTTGAAACATTTCTCCTACTATTTCTGAAATTCTTTTCTAAAATAAGGATCCATATTTGGCTGTATATTGAGGACTTTCAGTATTGCAGCTACATTTTCCTGATGTTTAGATATTTTTGCTCCCCACAACCACATTTTTTTGGATCAGTTTCAACTTTATTGTTATTGCACATGTCACAGGTGCAAAGCAACAAAATGCACTAACACCACTATTTATGAATTTAAATTGATTAAATTCTAAAACAGTTTAACGGAACACTGCAAATTATTCCCGAGTATCCAATACACACTAAATGACAGATCCATATATTTTTCCTATTACGCATTCTTTAAAATCTCAACCTCAAATACAAACTTATCTATTGAAACCACCACCACAGCCTAGTCGGTTCGCCTGTCACAGAAATAAAGATATACAATTGCTGGCATGAAATAGTGATGAATGACCTGAGCATTTAAAGTGGTCTGAATGTGAACAACTTTTTTATATTTCTCTATATGCTGTGTTTGCTTTGAACTATGTTTGGTTGCCAATTGGGAGGTACCATAATGCTCACGGCCCCTTTTAATGCCGTTCATTTATCATTTCATAGTGAAAATACTCTGGTACGAGAAATTCCAATTCATCATCCTTCTGCTGAAATTTGCCACGTTCAAGAGGGTAAGAAGACATTTTATTTGTGTCAACAGAACAGCAATTCTCTCACTTGCAGCTGAATGTAGCTAGTTGTAAAAAGATAAAGAAAATTATTACCAGAGGCATTTTCATTTTTTCTGTGGCTATTTCCACTGGAGCAGCTCAGACATCAACAACTTACAATGTGATGATGATTGGGGATGGCAGCGTGGGCAAAACCTCCTTCATAAAAAGAGCTGAGAGTGGGACATTTGCGTTTGATGTACCCGCTACAGTCGGTAAGATACTTATCTGTATCCTACTGCAATCCCATGAATGTATAAATATACAAAATAGCATCATATACTTACATTTTGCAGGATTGGATATTTGCATGTGGACTGTGGTGATTGATGGAAAACCGGTAACACTCCGGTTGTGGGATACAACAGGTCAGGAAAAGTAAGTTTCCTATTTCCTTTCACCATGCATTATTGACACTCTAATTGTAGGTTGTGATCAAAACATGTAGACTGTAGATGGAACATTCATTCATTCATACAATCATTCATTCGACCAACTTACAATTCAAGGATCTGCTTTCTTTTTCAGGCAAATATTGGGGTGGAAGGCGATTTTATTGTATTGTTTCATGTAATACAATTAAATGTCAGTCAGCTTTATTGTAGATTTTACTAAATATACAGTACATGCTATTAGGATTGAGTATTAGTATTGAAATGTATAAATGAATGAATGGAAAGGCAATGTACTATGACATGATTTGATACATGCCATTTTTCACTCCTAGGTTTTAAGTCATTTTTCAAAGTTCATCTTACGTATTCATAATCAAATCAAAATTTTGCATGAAAACAAGTTCAAAATATTTTGTTATGAGTATAACACCTTTTAAAATAAGTACTAATTGTGGTGTAAAATTGCTAATGCAAAGTACTAAGTGCAAAGAGTACTTACTGTAGTTGATTTTGAATTGACCAAAAAGAAGAAAATAATTGCTGATCTTGTATTCATTATAGGTAAATCAGTGTAAAGGCAGTGACGGTATAGCATAATGAAATCATGAACTTCTCTATTCTATTTTTGACATAGATGGTCATAGGGCAAGGTTATTTAACCTCTCGGTCTGTCCAGCAGGGGTTGTAAGCTTGTGAATAAACACTTCTGATGAACACTGTGGTTTTGATCACATGAGGGACATCCTCTCTACATTTAATGTGAACAGTCAGCTAGTGAATATATTGGTAGAAGGATGCTGAGTTTTGAACTGCCAGGCAGGAGGCCTAGAGGAAGACCAAAGAGGAGGTTTATGGATGTAGTGAAAGAGGACATGAAGGTAGTTGGTGTGAGAGAAGAGGATGCAAAGGACAGGGTTAGATGGAGGCAAGTGATTCGCTGTGGCGACCCCTGAAGGGAAAAGCCGAAAGGAAAAGAAGAAGAAGTCAGATGCTTTGTAAATGTGATAACCAAGGCAGCAGCCTTCCTGACCTTCTTTGAGCATTGTTCAAACCACTACGTGAACGTGTTGAGAGTTGTCCTTCAGGCAAGTCTCTAATTTTAGAAGTTTCAGAACATTTTTGATACAGACCTGTATCATTTATTATTTATGCAGTTATTTACTCAGTGTCACTCAGAACATTGTACTTTTTGGGAACGTTTCCATCACAGTCAGTTACATGTTTATATATTGAAACTGAACAGCAGAACCAAATTGTGATTGAATTTCCACTCAGCGGCCCTTCTGGAGTGGTTGGAGTTAAGTGTCTTGGGCAAGTGCTGCCTTTCACTTTTCTCATTCAGATACACAGTATTGTCATCTGATTACAAGCTTGCTATGCTGACTTCTTAGCCAGTGCTGCCCTCTGCTTGTTATATCCTATAAACAGAGGTAGATATATGACATGTAGTGGATATCCACATGTTGTTGTTTGATTATTCTGACTGCATATTTAAATCAACAAGGATAACATTTGTGTCAAAAGATGTTTAGGGTTATATAGTTAAAAAGTCTGAAATTCTCCGAAATACAAATGAAAGGACTTCACATTTAAAAATAATACACAGATCCGTGCAGTCACTTAATATAGCATCAGCCTTTCCAGGAAAGACTGCACAGTTTTGAGAAAATTATTTTTGTTATGGTTCTTGTTCTTCTTCTTGTTCTTCTTCTTTTTGAAAAAAGGCTTCAGACAAGTTTTTGCAGACTGTACCTTCATTAGAGTTTCTGAGCTGTGAGTTCATCTTGTTTACAACACAAATGTGTTCAACTTTAAAAGGATAGGGAAAAGTAATTCAAGGGCTGAATTGTCTTAAGTAAATCTCCTTTCTAATCATACATTTTTTTGTCCTACAAAGATATCACAGTATCACAAGGCAATTTATCCATAGAGCCCAGGCCTTTCTATTGATGTATGACATCACTTCCCGTAAAAGTTTCTCTGCAGTCAACTACTGGGCAGACTGTATTCAGGTACAGTGCATTAAAGGTTATTTTCAAAATTTATACCTGTCTATGAAAAGGCTTCCAGGAAACTATAAACTTTAGATATATAGTAATTGTGAAATTTCTCAATGCTGCAGTAAGTTTACAGCACTGAGAAAGGTTATAGTTATAACATATTTTAATTTTGGTTAGTCGCCACTTTATTGGCCGTGCAATAATTATTTTCTCTTTACTGATATTGAAACTAATTTTTCCCCATGGAATTCTGTTAAATTTTAAAATTCAATGTATGAACTAGTTGAAAACATTTACTGTCTGAGTTAATTGACAACATGTTGTAATGAGAGAGATGTTTATTGAGTCTAGGGTATGGGAATTTCACAAGCCTACTGGCTTCTACCCGTCAGCCCTGTATTTTTCGGATTTTGTTGTTGATGTTGTAAATGTCGAAAAGTAAATAAATAAATACAAATAAATACATTTTAGCAATGTTTTTTATAAGTAAAAAAAAATTCATTATTATATTAACGTTTTGCAGGACGGGGCAATGGAAAATGTGACCATTTTGCTTCTTGGGAATAAGTGTGATTGTGCAGAGCGGCAGGTTGAATCTCAGGAGGGGAAAATAATTGCTCAGGTATGGATCTGAGGCATTGAATCATCTGACACTTAGTTTATCTAGTGATGACAGAAAAAACCTGGGAAAATGCTTGTGATTATCTAAAAGCTTCATTAAAAGCAGCCGTTTTACCTCCGTAGGAACACAACTTCGTTTTTATGGAGTGCAGTGCTGCAACAGGCAAAAATGTGATTGAGTCTCTGGAAACTGTGGCCAGGTAAAATATTTTGACAGTCACTGAGTTTTCTTTTATCCTGCACCATCTATCGCAAGTTTTAAAAAACAGACTTTTAAAGGTATGTCCTTCTATTAATTGTGCTGACAGTTTGTGTTATTATGTTGTTCCTAGGGCCTTGAGTCAAAAGGTTGACACAAGAGAGGAAACCATGGCATTACATAAAGAGCCACAACAAAAAAACAACATGAGATGCTGCTGAAAAATCACAGTCACAAACTTCAGTTTGTGGACGAGCTTAGATGTTCCTATCATTGCATAACATATGCTGATCTGAATAGAATATTTTTCAAAATGGACTTGTACATTTCCCTGGTAGGTTAAATGTTGCAAGAGTTTTGATGTGTAGTCAGTGAACACCTTACTGTAAATACTACATCACTGATGCAGGCTTTGTTGGTTAGTGGCTGGTTCATAAATTGGTAACAGAAGTCATTTGCTTCAACATTTTGTTTTTTACATTTCATGATTTACTTTTCTACAAGCATATGAAAACTGTACCACTATAATGCAGTTCACATGTTCAAGAATTACTTTTAATCTAAAAAGCATTTGTGGATTTACATCCAATCAGTGTTTGCACTCATCTTTTTCTTGCAGCTTCCAGGTTGACGATTTTAGGAGGAATTTGTATTTATAGAGCTGTAGAATTTTTTTTTGTTTTGTTTTCAATACCATCCGTCCAGTTTCTTGTAGGCAATACAACTGTAATCTTCTTGTCTGCAGCTGCTCATCTGCCTTGTGGGTCTCAGGTTACTTTCAGTGTTTGTCAAATGTCACTAAATATTGAATTCCTGTGCCATCCCACCTTCCTTAAACCAAACAGAACTGTATTTACACTCATTAAATGTGTACCCAAAAGGAAGTTTTATTCTGACTGGTATAAAATAATTTGGCTCATGTGTCCAGAAGGGGGAAGGGAAGGCAGATTCAGCAGGCATGTTCGAGTTGCTTTTTTTTTTTTTTTTAACAATGGTTGCCATTTTACATAAAATTTTAAGCAAAAGTAAATTTTCTTTTAATTAAACCAATCCTTAACTCAATACTCGGGCACATGTTCATGACAGCATGTTCTTAACACATCTCCTCTCTCTCCCTTATAAGGGTCTGAAACCTAGTCGGCTTATAATATGGTACTCCTGAGACTTTATCAGCCTATTCCACACTGAAAAGGTAGACATATCACAACACTTCTCAGATCAGGAATGTACACACTACTAAAACAACTTTCATTGCTAAACTGTCAATTAAAATGATATCATGACAATGTAGTGGCAAAAATACCCTCCACTTGGTTTGGTCCAGTGATGTCAGCTATGACATTTCAACATTATAAATACCAGGAAATGCTGGGCAGTTCCCGCAAAAACTCCTGGAGAGAATTTACACTGGCATGGGGAGAACATACAAACTCAGCGCAGAAAGGCCCCAGGTGGAAACGAACCAAAAACCTTCTTGCCGTGAGGTAACAGTACCACACACAGTACCATTGTGCTTCCCAAAGACAAAGATCTTAAGACAGTTCTTAGACAAGTTAACAAGATAATTCTTGGTGATCTTAATGCTACAAGAAAGCAATGGCTATGAAATAACTGAAACCAGTGAACATCAACCTTTTTCCACATGGGTATTCAAACCAATAAGACAGATTATCTTATCTAGCCTTACAAGTGTTGCTTTTACAAAAGCCTGTAAATATGGCTGTAACCATGTTTACGTAGACCTTCCTCGCTTCTTCAGTCACTGAAACATAATCAATTGGTAGAATAGGTAAACGGAGCATAAACTGTCAATTCATGACAATCCAATTTAATTATTAGGATTTAGAAAAATGCATTACTTTGCCAAAGGTGAAAATATTACAGTGTACAAGACAGAGCTTGATAAATGGAGACGTCTGCAGGTTAAATAAAAGCATGACATTACAAATTGTGATCATCTGAACCTCTCTGGTTTTAAAATCCAGCAAGGGATCAATTCTGTTGGTCACAGAAACAAATAACTGAATTTTAAACACTGCTGCATTGTTGATTTTTGTTGATTTGCTGCCATTACACTGGGACCTTGTTCTGTTCTGTGTGCACATTTTTTTTTTTCTTAAAGGAATGGTATTTTCTAATAGCCTGCATAACATCAGAAGCAGTCCAGTGGTGACGGATCAGGGAATGGTGCAGGGTGAAGGGGCCGTCTCTGGTCCGTCGAACTCCTTTACACGCTGCGGTGCTACGCAGCTCAAGTCCAATCTCATGCACGACTTTGCGCAAATATTTCTGTGTCTCATTCAGACACTGCACCTCTGAGCGAAAAGAAGATCACACAAAATCAGTCAGTATGCTGCACATTTGGAGAGTTTATGGTGTTTATGGTGTCAAATTGTGTGTTCAATTCCTACCTAAAGTGAAGTTGGGAAGCTGGAAGTGAACACAACGAAGGCCTGTCAAGATGGGTGCTGATTTCCCTTCGGGACCCAGTAAACCTTGTGCAGCCAACTCATAAGCTTCCTGTGAGCGCATGTCAACGTTGGAATACCTGTACCAATAAACAAAATGGTCATTAGGCTGCAATAAGAATAATGTCACATTTTACTGGAACCCTGTTGAAAGTCATTTGTAGACCGATGTGTCACATAAAAGGCTACATGTCAAAAATTAAAGAACACAAAAAACCTAAAACGTACCCAAAATGTGTTATGTATATGGAAATGAATATTAAAGGTCAACAATACGTTAACAAGGCCTTCTGATTGACTCCCTGCAGCATCGCCAAGACTCGTTCCAGCATATCCAGTGTGATGTGATCTGTTGAACACAATGTTTTAGGGCTAGTGTGTATGCAGGCATACGCACACACACACACACATACGCACATATATATAAATCAGTAACCGTAGTTGATATAATACTTCACTTATCATGTTGAAGTATCAAGTGAATAAAACGATAAAATGCATATAAAAAAACTCAAGATGTCCTACCGTAGGTGGATTTTTCTAAAACTCTGCCTGTGTGAGAGAAATCATCTGTTGCAGTCCCAAATTCACCCTCCACTGTGTAATCCTAAAACACATCAAACAGCATTACATCTACAATCTTCTATCGTCACTGCTTCTTAGCTGCATCTGTTATTAGCAGAAACGATAACTTACCCTTGTAACTCGTGTTGAGTACAAATCCTGTAAGGCCCTGTTTCCATTTCCAATTGCAAGAACTGAAATCAAACAAACAAACAAAACAATAAACAAAAAAATAGACAAAAAAAACACAGATTTCCAATACAAAATGGTCTGAAAAGGGTTTTCTCATATGGTCATCTCCAGAACACTCATACCTAGAACACCAGAAGATTGTGCATCCAGACGATGTCCCACTCCAACTTTAACATGCTGGAATTCAGGTCCAACCACTGAAGCACACAAAAAGGATATTTCTTGTTCACTGGTATATGGTCTTCATTGTGCAAGTATAACAAATACATTTTTATCACTATGCTGTCTGTGTACCAACCTTCACTAATATGGGAATGAAGACATTATGAACTAATGGGTCAGATTTATTGTCTATTCCAGTGAAATCAAATGTTGGTTGGCTTTCAAAGGAAACATTTTGACTGCAACTAAGAATATTAAAATAACAACAGATTACATTATCCTGTCTTCTTTCACAAAAAGAACGAGGATCACCAAGAGCAGTATTCTATTTTAATAACATACTAATCAGTAACAGGTATGACATTGTCTGACCGAAAACTGACTTGGCTCCCTCTATAACTAGATCAAGAAATATATTGCGAAAGACACTGCACTTGACAATCATGACAAGATTGTTTAAAGATCATCCCACAGACTGCCACGCTGCTAAATAGTCCTACATATTTAATTACCCTCTCATCTATATCTGTAATGCACACTTTTTACTTATTTTCTGGTCACATTTATTTAGTGTAATTTTTTTGCACCATATAAGAAATGTTAATAGTTTATAAGTATTCCTGTTAACGGACAGGTTATTTATTATCTGACTTTGTTTTAAGAACACATCTACATAAGACTGGAGTTATGAGAAGAGGTGGTCGCACAAACCCAGAGGATGCTTGGAGAGAACCGGCAGGGAGACTGCAGACAGTGTCAGTCCTTTAGGGGTATCACTCTCCGTGTCCGTGCCTCCATGGGTCAAGAAGCGGACCTTCTGTGGAAGTGGGACGGACGGTGTAGCATTCACCCCTGGAAGACGTCACACGTCGAGGGTCAACAGGACACAGGACCCACGATCGAAACAACCCGCACTGATATTGCGCTACGGTTTGAAATATATTTGACATGTATGGACTATGAGGAAACTTTAGAGTTCCTTACCTTTCAAAATATTAGTCTCAATGGTATCCCGTGCGAGTTTCCAGTGGACACCTGGGGGTTTGTACACACAAAACAAACCCTCCAGCCTCCTGAACAAACGAACCGCTGGAGTCGCCATGATGATTAAAACATCCTCATTTCTGCACGACTGATAAAAATAATCTTATGGGTCAAAACTGTTGCGTAGTTCACCTACAGTACTGATGTGTTTCCAACACCGCATGACCGTTTCACTTGTCTGACTGTGTCCGTGTAGTTATGTGCGCGTGCGTCCCTACATGTCTGTCGCTTGGTAGCTCTATTTAAATATATCGCCGCCTGTCGGTTCGGAGGTGTACTAGACCACAACTACCGTATACAGTATGAGAGGACTGATGGTGCTTGTGAGCAAACTACAGTATATAAAAAAAAAAGGTAGACTTTGTTTTTGTTTAAATTGTTGAAGTAGTCAGGGCAGGGTTGACAATAAAATTGCTCAGAAAAACTAATATCAGAGACCACAAATTTCTGAACTGTTATCTCATTGTGCCTAGTCTTGTGATTATGTGTCTCCCTTTCTCTTACTCTGTCCTTATCTTCCTATTATTTCTTTTCCACCCAGTTGGTCAAGGCGGATGGCCGCCCAAGAGAGTCTGGGTCCTGCCCGGAGTTTCTTCCTCGACAAGGGAGTTTTTCCTCGCCTATGATTGCTCTGTAGGGTTCAGTTAGGTTTTTCTGTCTGTTAAAGCGCTTTGTTGCCATGATTAAGCCCTACACAAATAAAACTTGATTGATTGATTGATTGATTCAGAATCTTCAACTACATTTATATTTTACAATTAATCAAGAAGTCTGCTTCTTGATTAACTGTATGTTCTAAGAAAAAATAAATTTAATATCTGTCTAAATCAGCACTCCTCAAAGAGAGCTACCCTCTTATCGTGGTGGGGGAGTTTGAGTGCCCGAATGATCCCAGGAGCTATGTTGTCAGGGGTTTCATGCTCCTACTAGGGTCTCCCTTGTCAAACAGGTCCTGGGTGACGGGCCAGACTAAAAGCAGTTAAAAAACACCCTATGGCAAGTAAAACATCAAGGACTGTGACGTCACCCAGTATGGCGCTACCGGGGACCCATCTTGGAGCAAGGCCCGGGGTTAGGGCTCGTATGCAAACGCCCGGTGGCCGGGCGCTCAGCCCGATAGGACGACATGTGGCCCAACCTCCGGTGGAGTCACCACCCGCCGGGGAAACCGTAGGGGACAGGTGCAGTGTAGATTGGGTGGCAGTCATCAGCATGGTGCTCTACGACCCAATCCCCAGACAAAGAGCCTAGCTCTAAGGACAAGGAATGTTACCTCGCTGGGGGGAAAGGAGCCAGAGCTTGTGAGGGAAGTTGAGAGGTACCGACTAGATATAGTCGGGCTCACCTCCACCCACAGCTTGAGGTCTTGAAGCCAAACCTTTGAGTGGGGCTGTATTTTCTATTTTTGGTGTTGCCCAAGTTGAGAGGCAGCGGGCTGGTGTGGGCTTGCTTATAGCTCCACACCTCAGCCGTCATATGTTGGAGTTCACCCCAGTGAACGACAGGGTTTAGCAGAAGTACTATTGCAACAACACATCATCAGTAGGGTAAAACTAACCCGTTTCACAAAGGCGTCCCTGCGCCTTCGGGTTGGGGACAGGCGTCTCATTGTCATTTTGCCTACAGGCTTAACGGCAGTGCGTAATACCCGGCCTTCTTGGAGTCCCTGGGAGGGGTATTGAATAGTACTCCGACTGGGGACTCAATTGTTCTTCTTGGGGATTTCAACGTTAACGTGGGCAATGACAGTGAGACCTGGAAGGGGTGATTGGGATGAAAGGCCTTCCTGATCTGAACGTGACGTTCTGTTATTGGACTTCTGTGCTAGTCACAGTTTGTCAATAACGAACACCTTGTTCAACCACAGGGATGTCCATAAAGTGCACATGGCACTTTGATGATCAACTTTGTTGTCATATCATCAGACCTCCAACTGCGTGTGTTGGACGCTCGGGTGAGGGGAGGGGCAGAGCTGTCAACCAATCACCACCTTGTGGTGAGCTGGATCTGCTGGCAGAGCAGGGGGCAGGACAGACTCGGCAGGCCCAAACGTGTTTTGAGAGTCTGTTGGGAACGTCTGGCATAACCCTCTGTCGGTGAGTTCTTCAGTTGACTGACAGAGGAGGCTGGGGGACACTGAGTCAGAGTGGACCATGTTCTCTACCTCCTTTGTCGAAGTGGCTGCTTGGACATGTGGTCACAAGGTCTCTGGTGCCTGTCGTGGCAGTAACCCCATAACCCGGTTGTGGACACCCTAAGTAAGGGATGCTGTCGAGCTGAAGAATGAGTCCTATCAAATCTTGTTAAATTGTAGGACACTGGAGGCAGCTGACAGGTACAGGCAGGCCAGGCGTACTGCAGCTCGAGTAGTCACAGAGGCAAAAACTCAGGTTTGGGAGGTGTTCAGGGAGGCCATGGAGGACTATCGGTCAGCCTCGAAGAAATTCTTGCAAACCATTCGGCGGGGAGGGGAAGGCGGTGCAGAGCCAACACTGTTTACAGTAGAGGCAGAGAGCTGCTGGCCTTGACTGAGGATATTGTCGGGCTGTGGAAATAATACTTTGAGGATCTCCTTAGTCCTGCTACCATGTCTTACACTGAGGAAGCAGAGGCTGAGGTCTCAGAGGTGGACTCGTCCATCAGCCAAGCTGAAGTCACCAAGGTGGTTGCCAAATTCCTTGGTGGCAAAACGCCGAGGGTGGATGAGATTCACGAGTACCTCAAATCTCTGGTTGTGCAGGAACTGTCATGGTTGACACGTCTCTGTAACATTGCATGGCAGTCGGGGACAGTACCTCTGGATTGGCAGACCGAGGCAGTGGTTCCTCTTTTCAACCAGACCAGAAGGTGGGTTCCAACAAAAGGGGGATCACACTCCTCAGCCTCTCGGGGAAAGTCTATTCCAGGGTACTGGAGAGGTGAATTAGACCTGTAGTCGAACTTCGGATTCAGAAGGAACAATGTGGTTTTCGTCCTGGTTGCGAAACACTGGAAAGCTCTACACTCTCCATGGAGTGCTCAAGGGTTCATGGGAGTTTGCCCAACCAGTCCACATGTGTTTTGTGGATCTGGAGAAGGCATTCGATCGTGTCCCTTGTGGTATCTTGTGGGGAATGCTTCGGGAGTATGGTGTTCGGGGCCCTTTGCTCAGGGCTGTCTGGTCCCTGTATGAGCGAAGCCAGAGCTTGGTTCGCATTGCTGGCAGTAAGTCAGACCTGTTCAAGGTGCATGTTGGACTCCGGCAGGACTGCCCTCTAATCTTTATAGACAGTATTTCAAGGTGCAGCCAGGATCTGGGGGGAGTCCGATTTGGGGACCAAAGTGGGGCAGTGGGGGCGGCAGTGGCTCAGCGGTAGAGCAGATGTTTTGAAGACAGATTGCCAAGCCATTGGTGTTTGAGTCCCGCACCAGGACATCCTCCAGAGTGTGAGCTGACGGAGGGAGGTGTCAGCTCACCTTTCAGCCACTGCCGAGGCGCCCTTGAGCAAGGCACCATCCCCCCGACAAGCTGCTCGTTTGGGGCGCGTATCCCCATGTGCGACCTGTCACTCTGCCTCCCCCTACTGTTTGATGTGTGTAATTGTATGCCTGCAAGCCCCTAGTGTGTTGTGTTCAGGGGCCTGTATTCAACTATGTATACAGTATATGCATGACCTAACCCACATGTAAAAGCATGTAACGGTAGTGTAGAGTCACAAAGACAATTTCCCCATTGAGGGATAATAAGGTGGACTTTCTTTTTCTTTCTTCTTCTTCTTCAAAAGATGTCATCTCTGCTTTTTGCAGTCAATGTTGCCCTGTTGGCCTCAACACACCTGGACCTTCAGCGTGCACTGGGACAGTTTGCAGCTGAGTGTGACACGTCTAGGATGAGGATCAGTACCTCTAAATCCAAGGCCGTGCTTCTCGACTGGAAAAGGAATCTTTGCCCCAAGTGGAGGAGTTTAAGTATCTTTGGGTCTTGATCACGAATGAGGGAAGGATGGAACGTGAGGTTGATAGATGGATCGTTGCAGCTTCTGCAGTGATGCGGTCGTTGTATAGGTCTGTCATGGTGAAGAAGGAGCTGAGTAGCAAAAGGAAGCTCTCAATTTGTCAGTCAATCAACGTTCCTACTCTCACCTATGATCATGAGCTTTGGATCATGACTGAAATCGGATACAAGCGGCTGAAATGAGTTTCGTCCGTAGAGTGGCTGGGCGCACCCTTAGAGATAGGGTGAGGAGCTCAATCACCAGGGAGGAGCTCAGAGTAGAGCCACTGTTCCTCCACCTCGAGTGGAGCCAGCTGAGGTGGCTCGGGCATCTGTTCCGGATGCCTCCTGGACGCCTCCCTGGGAAGGTGTTCCGGGCATGTCCTTGAGGAAGACCTAGGACACGCTGGAGGGACTATGTCTCTCGGCTGGCCTGGGAACACCCGGAGGACCTGGAGGAGGTGTCTGGGGAGAGGGAAGTATGGCCATCCCTGCTGAGACTGTTGCCCCTGCGACATCTTCAAGTGGTTGAAGGTGGACAGATGAACTAAATAAGCACTGTTTCATGTAAATTTATTTTCAACTTTTCAAACTGGTATATTGGGGAAATACTAGTGAGCAAAACAAGCATATTTTTTAAAGAACAGTGGAGGAAATATTACAAAGAAGGTAAGGATAAAACAGCATTATTAGCAAAGACCTGTGGTAAATCACAAATACTCACAATCTGAGAGGTGAAGAAAAGAGAACACAATGGGAAGATACTTAAAAATATATAAAAGTGAGACAATAAGACATGATTAACTGATTCCTCCCATGGCAAATAGGTCCTAGGTGACCGGATTAACTAAGAGCAGTTCAAAAACCCCTATAAACCACTGCCGGGGGCGGCAGTGGCTCAGCAGTAGAGTGGGTCGTCCAGTGTTCCCAAGATCGGCAGTTTGATTCCTGCTCCCGCCCAACCACCTTGGAGAGTGAGCTGACAGTGGGAGATGTCAGCTCATCTCCAGAGCACTGCCGAGCAAGGCGCCATCCCCCCTTTACAAGTTGCTCATTTGGGGCACACCAAGATGGGCACACCAAGATGGAGCTGCCGCCGCTCTACCTCCCATTGCATGCCTACAGGCCCCCTGTATGTGTGTCTTAGAGGTAAGATCTGGCCTAAATATTCCAGCCCAACCCAAACCGGCCCAAATTTCTGGCTTGGATTCAGGCTTAAGATCTTACCTCTACTTTCAGCGCATATACGATCGGAAAGGTAAAGTGACAGGAGAAAATAGAGCTGACGCACGGAGGGAACTGAGCAGGTATTGTGGATGAATGTTTCTCAAACAGCGCCTTCTCTGTTTTACCTAAATTACTTATTTTATAAGGGTATCCCTTAGTTTAATACCCATAGATCATTTGAGATACATAATATATCAATACATATTTATTTAAAAAGTTCGGGCCGGATCTTAAGTCCGAACCCGAGTCCAAAAAAAATCCAGCCCGACCCGACTCGAGCCCGATGGTGTTAAAGCCGACCCAACCCAAAAGTAATTGTTGACTTTCTTAGCCCGACCCGAATTTCAAGGCGGGTCGGGCCCGAACTCGCGTTCGGGCACAAGATCTTATTTCTAGTGTGTCTGCATGTGCTACAGGGCACAATTTTTAAACGAGTCAATTAAGATGTCAGATGTTTGAAGGGTATAGAGTGCAAAGCAAATTCATTTCCTTTGAAAACTCTTAACTGAGTTAATCTCTTGTATGGCTACATAATTTATCAGTCCGCATGAAAAATGTAATTATGTTGGAAACAGTTAAAAAATCGGACCTCGATTCTCTGCTGTAATGTCACAAAACAAACCCCAGTTTCAGTCAAGCAGGTGCAAAAGAATAACATGTCACAGAAAGCAAAAGAATTCTCTTAGCAACAAATGGTCATCCCACATATCAAAGGAGAGATGAAGAGATGAGTCTGTATAAACACAAACTAAAGGAAAACTTTTTATGAAAATAAATATCTTGTTTATTTATATTTTTGTATTTAAGCAAACATTGTAATGACAGTTTTTAAAGAATGTCGTTTAGCTTAAAAAAAAAAACGAATCAAGAAGTAGTCATGAGTGGCCTCCACGTCAGAAGGTGGCAGGATTCGACCTGAAACTGTCACTAAAACGTCCGAAGAAGATCGTCTCAGACTCATCGAGAACAGACAACAGTCCAGCGTGGAATCAGAACCGTGGTAGGACACGCAATTCCTCGACTTTACAATGTCTGTCTGTTCTGAAAAAAGGTCGTCGTGTAAGATGTGTTAAAAAAAGACTTCGCTACAGAAAGAAAACCAACAGGCGCTATGTTAGCAAGATGCTACGTTAACGTAGAATGACAATTACGTGTCTTGACAACGAGACAGAATAATCATAATTATATCACCCACGATTAAGAATCTGTAACCATGAAACGTTGACGCATTGAGGTGGTGACGATAGTCACCGCGACCTCTGTGAAGTCAGGTGGAGGCTGACATAAATGTCAACAGCACAGAAAGAGAGAACGCATGGGTTCTAAAACAGAACATTTGACGTCAGTCTTGAATCCCAAAACATTTGACATTCTAATAGAAGCAAAATTGACGAAACACTTCTAATTTTTTAAAAGGGATACTGACCTGTCTTTTATTTATTTATTTCTCTCTCTCTTTCTCTCTCTGTAGGTGTAATGCGAGCTCCTCTGCAATGGGTTTTATGGGATGTAACAAACACTCTCCTGAAGGTGCGTGCATCTGTGGGAGAGCAGTACTGCAAGGAGGCTGAACGAATGGGCTTAAACCTGGATCCTGTTGAAGTTGACGCTGCGTTTCGTCAGGTGTATCGCCACCATTGTAGCAAGAACCCAAACTATGGCATCACTCATGGCATGGATGGACAGACTTGGTGGATGGGGGTGGTGCAGGACACCTTTTCTCATTGCAGGTTACAAGATCCAGTCCTGGTTAAAACCATGGCTAGCAACCTTTATCATAACTTCTGCAGTGCAGAGAACTGGGAGGTAAATGACTAACGATAAATGGCGACAGCATATGATGACTAAAACCTGTTTCTACTGATGCTATATCCTAAAGAGGACATTAGAATCACAACACATTCTTTAGAGGCTTTTATTTGTGAACTCTACCCTCCTCAAAAGCATTTTTATGAGTATAAGAAACTTGTGTTTACACAAACATGGATCTATGTTCAGCATATTTACAACTGATGAGTTGTTTAGTTAATATTTATGGACAAAGATGTATATGATTATCACTTTAAATATGTATTGTGTTTTTTGTTTTAGGTATTTTCTGACTCACAGGCGGCCTTGGAGAGTTGTTCTTCTTTAGGACTGAAGCTAGGCGTGGTATCTAACTTTGACAAACGCCTAGAAAGGATTTTGCATGTTTGTGGTCTACTGCCTCACTTCAGCTTCATAATAACGTCAGAGGAAGCGGGTGTAGCAAAGCCAAATCCAAGCATCTTTGATCAGGCACTTCAGAAATGTGGCACACTAGCTGCTAGTGTGGCTCATGTTGGAGATGACTATGTGAATGATTACCTCACCTCTCGGTCTATGGGCTTACATGGGTTCCTATTAGACAGACACAACAAGTATAAACATAGTGTTCCTCGACAGCATCGGCTCAGCTCCCTGGAGGAGCTTTCATCACATCTTCAGCTGCACATGCAGTAATCTCGAAGACTCATTGGCTCAAGTGCAAAGCTACACACCCTGACTGCATTTAAAATAAAATATTCAAAACATGGATTTGTAGAAATATATTGTTTGTATTGAATGTACTGTATATCTTCTTCTTTTCCTTTCGGCTTTTCCCTTCAGGGGTCGCCACAGCGAATCAATTGCCTCCATCTAACCCTGTCCTTTGCATCCTCTTCTCTCACACCAACTACCTTCATATCCTCCCTCATTACATCCATAAACCTCCTCTTTGGTCCTCCTCTAGGCCTCCTGCCTGGCAGTTCAAAACTCAGCATCCTTCTGCCAATATATTCACTATCTCTCCTCTGGACATGTCCAAACCATCTCAGTCTGGCCTCTCTGACTTTATCTCCAAAACCTCTAACATGTGCTGTCCCTCTGATGTACTCATTCCTGATCCTATCCTTCCTGGTCACTCCCAAAGAGAACCTCAGCATCTTCATCTCTGCTACCTCCAGCTCTGTCTCCTGTCTTTTCCTCAGTGACACTGTCTCTAGACCAAACAACATCGCTGGTCTCACCACAGTTTTGTACACCTTTCATTTTAGCTGAAACTCTTCTATCACACATCACACCTGACACTTTTCTCCACCCGTTCCATCCTGCCTGTACACACTTCTTCACCTCTTTTCCACACTCTCCATTGCTCTGGACTGTTGATCCTAAGTACTTAAAATCCTCCACATTCTTGATCTCTTCTCCCTGTAACCTCACTCTTCCACTTGGGTCCCTCTCATTCACACACATGTACTCTGTCTTACTGCAGCTAACCTTCATTCCTGTCCTCTCCAGGACAAACCTCCACCTCTCTAGCTTCTCTTCCACCTCTTCCCTGCTTTCACTGCAGATCACAATGTCATCTGCAAACATCATAGTCCATGGAGATTCCTGTCTAACCTCGTCTGTCAGCCTGTCCATCACCGTAGCAAACAAGAAGGGACTCAGAGCTGATCCCTCTTCATAAGAAGAAGAAGAGATTCACAAAAAAAACACCTCCCTAGCCAGACCAGAAGACACCAGACATGCTGGACCTTCTTTTAGTTCATAACCCGTCTGTATTTGTTCAGCACTACAGAACTTTAAACGTGCAGTTTATGGGAAGCTCTCTCACTGCAGACTTTTCCAGTAAAAAAGTTTGAATCAAGAAATGCACATATTTCTGTAGAAGGGGTGCTTAAACTGTAATTAGACATCTGACTCACCACAGTAATTTCTGTTAGCTATAGTTATCATTAACGGTACAAAGGGAACACAGAATGTTATCAACATTATGAAAATACCCATTTGGCCATTAAAATAGTAATAGGTAATCTTACAAAATCCTTAAAAAATACTGATGAAACATGAAGAAATATTTTACTGAAGAATCTAAAGATATGGCTAGAACCAATCTTATTGATTTAACTCCAAAAGACATGCATTATTCATTTTCAAAGAATGAGTGCTGGCCTGCTTTATTCACTCTCATTGCGTCACAATGTCACACAACTGCTTAGTATTAAATGGGTGTGAAACAATAAAAATAATATAAAAATTAACCTACGCTTGAAGCCAGATGAAAGCAAGGCAAGCATAGAAACAGATTGGACGTCAACATATAAATATTTAATTATCATGACATCACATCACATTGTCAATTCTGTGAGTTTGAGCTGGATTATTTTCCAGTGAAAACTGCTATCCTTGTGTAATTTGGGTGAAAAGACTGTTTACACTGAAGCTCTGTGCTCTCATCATTCCTAATGATCTGTTTCCGTTCAAATAACAGCACAGGGTTGCTTAACCCTAATAGTATTATTTCAAACCATCTGGTCAGAGGAAGATACTGGGAATGTTGGGCTGAGGATCAAACGGGCCAGAAGATGAGGCATATAGAAGAAAAGAAAAAAGGCCAGAATGGCATTGCAGTTAAAAGCAAGGCCTCAACCTCTTATGGTGAATATGGATTGAGGCTTGTCAAAATCAGATTTAAGAAATTTAAGAGTAATTTCTGACATTGATGACACCTATGGTTAATATGTCATTAATTGTGAATGGACATAGATTTTAAATCTGGATTTTCCCAACATTGTGGCCCGTGATTTGTTTCCCCTGGCACTCCGTTGTACGTTAAAGGGAATTGTGCATATTTAGGGAAGCTCTCATAAGAGCTGCTTAATTCAAAGCTGGTCGAGGAGCTCAGCCAGACGGTTCTAAAGAGCTTCACAGAAATCCAATTGCAAGACCTAATGGGATTGAAATACAAAATGAAGCTTCCTGCGCAGAGAGCAAAACAAGAGAGTACAGGGGAAGAAGCATAAGGCAAGATGTCAACTCGTAGACATGAAGTATTCATTTAAAACCAGACCTGATTTATGCGGTGTAGTCTTTCACATTAAACAAATGTTTTAACATGAATGGCTATACATTCTGTCTGCTCAAAAGGACAATACTGCCGATATGGATGAAGGCTGTAATATTTCCTTCAGCTAAAGAAGCACTTAAGAGTTCAGCTCTTTGTTCAGTTGCGCCTGGGGTTCAGGGCTTCATGTTGTATTTCTCCATCTTTAAATATTCAGTGGAAAAGAAAAAAAGAAGAGCAGCAGAGATTCGGGGTATATGCAGGGAAAGAAGAAAGAGGAAGGAGCTTCAGAAGTGAAAAGAGGGTCACGCGATGAAGCGGATAACAGACTCTGGAGATGTAGTAGCAATTAATGAGCACATGAATAAAACATGCATGCACAATTGCATTTTCAATTAACTTCATACAAGTCTTGCAAAGAAGAGCTAACACATGAAAAGGTCATCCTTTTGGATGATTTTGTATTGACATATACTATACTGTATATACATATGAATATTTCCGCATGGCCCTGAAATTTACACATGTACAATCAGTAATGATGTAACAAACAAAAACATATGAATGCAAATCTCATTGTAGTGTAAACAAATACAAATGTATTGTCACCGCCGTTGTCATTTAAATACCATCACACACACACACGTATTTGTTTCCACATTTATCACACAAAGCACGTACACACTATACATGAGTCAGTTTGTAATCATTATCTTTGTATTCCAGCTCCTGGTATTATTTCAGCTCTTTTAGGATGAACTGAAATATTGTATTTAAAGTTACTTTCAGAGGAATTTCTCATTGAAATATATTTAAATTCAAAACAGATGCAATGTTATAACATACCACTCTAAATAAGTGTATTGTGTCATTTCTTTAAAATGCCTCTTCCCACAAGGGATCCCATTTTTCATTATGACTACTTTGTGCAGTTCTTTATAATCAGTGAGTAAACAGGCAGAAAAGTGCAACGATTTAATAGGACTGTGGAATAAGGTGACCACCCAAGATGTGCATGAGTCGTGGCAGTCATAGTTTGCAACTTGAATACCTCTGATGCATTAATATGTTCAATTACAGCTCAGGAATAAAAAAATAAAACTGACAAATATTTTAGCTTCAGTAGCAATACTGGAGTCAAATCACGAGAAAAAAATCCTTTATCCTTCAAAACCGTGTGGGAATAATATTACTTTGCAAGTTTAATGTAGGCTTACAGATAAAACGTCCGCGATTTTATTCTATCAGTCAGTCCATCAGTCCAAAAAATTCCTACTCCCGCCAGGTGAAGTGAGTTCCTTCATTAAAAACAGACACTAAAATTTCTTTAAAGCATCAGTTTTCCCCACCATAATATCTTTAAAAAATGTCTTCGGTGCTCATAGAGTTCTGATGAAAAATGTGCAAGTTATTAAAAGACAAAAATAGGAATTAAGGTCCTCTGACTTCAAGACTTGTTTTGTCCTCCAGCCTGAAATAAAAATTGTCTTTATTTAAGATCCACACCGGATGATTATCGACCTTGCTGGTCATTTCTCCTGTCTTCTTGGCCAGCCATAAATCATTATAGTGAGGACACATGTATGATTTTGTAAGACCTTCAGTCTTAGAGCTGCAAACAAACTGAGGATGTGCTTGAATTTCCACAGGATCAAGACTGAATGAAGTAAATATTCCTGTGGCCTGAAGGTCAAAAGTCCCAGTCAGTAAGAAAAATGTGAAAGAAGATTTAACCTCCCACATCAGTCAGGCAGCAGTGCAGACAATACACCTTTGTGTGTGGTAAAGTTTGCTCGATCCCAACGTGTAAACACCACTTTAGATGCAATCCTGGGGGTCTGTGGTCCAGACAGGATGACAGAATTTAACACGCCATGATGCAAACCTTGCATGTTCCGGGAAGATGTGTTCTCAAACCACTAAAAGGGATACAGTAATTATTCCAGATTTCACAGCACAAGATCTTTCAAGGAAAAGGAGGGCAATATTATAACAATATAATTATATAATTCAAATTTGTTATTAATTCAAGTGCCAAATGACAACGACTGCTGTCTGTGTGTCAAAGGCCTGATTATCTTTTTCCTCTATGGCATAGAGCTCCTTGTAGTGTCAAAAATTTAAAAAATAAATAACAATTACAAACAGAAAAATGTAATAATGACTGCAGTTCCATACCTTACTATGTGCAATACAATTTTCACCCTCAAGCAATTGCATTAAAAAACAATATCTTCTTTTCCTTTTGGCTTTTCCCTTCAGGGGTCACCACAGCGAATCAGTTGCCTCCATCTAACCCTGTCTTCTGCATCCTCTTCTCTCAGCATTAAAAACAATATACAGTATGTAAATATCCCATCCATCTTTAACTCATGCTTGAGTACTTAAATATCATATTTAGAAGTTATTTACAATCCTTGCATTTGGAAGTCATTAGAAGCATGATCTTTCAAATAATCTTTCTGGCACAAGAAATAAAAACAGTACCACTCTCAGGAGGATAGCAGGATGCTCCGTGCTTCTGTAGGATGTAGAGATGAGCCTGCCTCCGCCTGCGACAGTCCTGCCTCCACCAGCAACTGCATAAAATAAAGATAAAAAAAAGAAAACTTCAATACTGAAAAAAAATGACTGCTCAAGTTCATCTAATTATTCATTCCTTCATGGAAATATTTACTTGGAGCATACTTGGAGTTTATTCATTCAGTTTACCAGCTGGGATCCAACTGAAAATCGTGTTATAAATTTAAGATAGGCCATGCATATTACTTACTGTAATAAAGTACACAACACCATGATGAGTACACACCCAATCACACACAACACCAGCACTGTGGCAGCAGTTTGTTGTCTGTGATTAGTTGCTACTATAGCAAGAAGGTCTGCATGCTCACACCTCATCCCAACAAAACCTGGATGGCACCTGCAGCATGGATGGAAACTCAGTCAGCATTCATGCATGAGCTCAGAGAGAGAAGCTGTATGATGGAGGGCAGCTGAAGTAGCTCACACTGATTTATACGTAGTTAAACGGAATGTCAGGAGAAATACTCATCCAGTGGTTAGTAACACCAAACATCTTCACATGCTTTCTACAATCCATGTAATCATGATGATGTCACAAAATACCATTTAAAGTTGTTATTTTCCAGAAGTAGTTATGCAAGAGCCATAAGATGTTGCATGAGTCATATTTCAACACAATGATGTTGCGTATTAATTTATACAGTACCCACTTACACACATGCAGGTGTCTCTTCTAATATCAGGAAGCGACATGTGCCATGGAAGCAAAAATGCCGATGGGTGTCTGGACAATCATCAAAATGAGAACGAACAGCTGCTGCCACAAACTCTGTCAGGTTGAGAGGGAAAACACTGTTAAAATGGTGAGATGTGTATACATTTTTGAAATTTTTTTTGCTTTTTCTAAAACCATTAATATGTCCTTTACCTTTGACACCAATGTGAATGAAATAGTTTTAGTTTGGAAGAGAGAACAATACAGGGAAGCATCTACTTGATATTATGTTGGGTTACTTTAAATGGTCAGAGAGTTCCATTACAGAAGACCATGAATTCTGCTAAATTAATGATCAAATAAATCAGAATACACACCACGGCAACTGTAGGTGAATGTAATAAATCTGAAAATAGCCAAAGTCAACAGAGATAGTCCACTAAATCCTAAAGCTGACACCCACGCCACCAATGGTTGACTGAATCCCTTTGTTAGCAATTGCGTGCGGATTTGTAGTGGCTTACAACTCCCAGTGTAACTGGAAGGCAGAATTAAGAGTCAAAAAATATCCCAGTGAGATGCTGTAAATGGAAACCTCTGTCCATCAACCAACACTGGGACAGAGGAGAAAGCATGTCCCTGCAAGCACATTTGATTTTTAGCACATCCTTCGAGCAACAATCTCAATTTTCACTCAGCACAAAAATATCCCATTAAATGAATACCCAGACAAAACGGCCATTCCTAAGACGTCAGCTGTACAGTCAGCCAAATTCCTACATGACTGACTAAAACAAAAGTAAGTGTTTCCTGAAAATCTTAAACAAATGCATATTGTGGCATTCAGTGTGGGAATGAGGATGAGCATCCAGACAGATAGTTGCATTACAGACGTCGTCACAGACTCCATTCCACTGGTAAATGGGCTTCTGGGTTGCAGCCTTCCTGCATTGTCTCTTTCAGACTCCATGAAAGCCCTCTGTTGTCCCTCAGGCATCTGCCTACCTCTCTTTCCATGTGATTTTGCCAGTCAAACGAGAATAGCATTGAGACACAAACGACCCCTAAGGGACTCTAAGGTGCTTTTCAGATAATAATATTCTACACTGAAAATACAGCTTTTTGTGGAATCCCTGTATATACTGCTAATAATCTGTACAAACAATGCCTTTGCTTATGCTCGTAGAATCAGTCGTCAGTGAGCTCCTTCTTGTCTGCATGTGTTGTTACACATCAGTGGGAGGCTTTACAGTGGTCAGAACTCGCTGTGGAAGCACTGAGTGTACAGCAAGGACTGTCAAGACGACAAATACAGTAGCAGAGTTTCCTTTGAAATACAGTTGATTTTATAGTAGACACAGCAACCACCATTCACTTACTTTTTGATACAGGACTATGGTATGAAAACATACTTTGAATCAGAGAGATGTCAGTCGCAGTCAATACAGTAGGTGTTGACAGATGTGACAAATTTTTAGGAATCACAGAAAATTAACAAGAACATATAATCAATATTATACTGGATCAAGTTCATGAGATTTATAAACACAAGAAGCATAGTTATTCTTTCTGGCTGGACAGTGATCTTGAGCCATAATCTGCGTCTTCACATGACAAGACTGTTCTGAGACTTACTTTTAACTGTTTGGATGCTTTTGGTAGCAGTCTCAGATATCTTGGAAGTTGTGTTTCTGTCGATGATTGATGCAGAGTTGCTTGTTGAAGTGTTTGGAGCAGCAGTGGAATTTCTACTGATGAAAATCTTGGCTCGGATAATTGTTGCATTGCCATGCCTTGCTCCTAATATAAAGAGAGAACCTGCAGACAGAAAAATAATCCAGTATTAATATACGTTGTGTCATAATAACAGCAAGAATCAACAGGAACATCTTCAGATTAAAAAAACTGTTGAAACTCACTTTTCACAGAAGCGACTTTAGCCATTGTATTTGCAGTGGTCTCGGCAGTGGTGTTCCTGCCGATGATTGCTGTTGAACTCCTTGTTGAGGAATGCTGACCAATAGTGGAATTTCTAATGATAGAAAAGTTGGCTTCAAGAATTGTTGAATTACTCTGTCCTGTTCCTCCTAAAGTAAAGAGGGAACCTTCAGTGGGGAAAAAAAATGTGACAGGTTAAAATGATTAGAAATGACAGCAAAAACCATAATAACAAAAGTACTCTATGTTCTCTGTAAACTTCAAGAATATACAGTACTAAAACTGACAATCGGAATATAAAAAAATACATAATACTGCATTGTGATAACCGCCCCAAAGGAAAACCAGGTATCACATGTCCTTTACAAATAATCTTGACAGTAATCTGCCTCTATACAATGATGATCATATATCTTGGTCTTCAATATGATACTGATGCCTGAGTAAGTGGTCCCTAACAATAGTAACAGGGTCACATATTCACTGAAAGATAATACCAAAACACTAATATACATACTATATCACACACACATATATATATACATATATACCTATATATACACATACATATGTGTGTATATATATGTATATATATATGTGTGTATATGTATATATATGTGTGTATATATGTATATATATATGAAGTTATGCAATTGGCAGCAGCTCAAAGTTAATAGTAACTGTAATTGTTTATTTTCATAAAAATGTGAAACACGAATCTAATCTTAACAATAATTCTGTGACACTACAGAGAATGAACACAATCTCATCAAGCACAGTAAGATCAATGGATCATACAGAACTAATCTAAATTGGAATGAGGGGAAAAAAACACACCTAAAACACTTTTCTTTGCATGGGAGCCCTTAGAAGTTAAAACGAGATCTAGTCATGTAATATTAAATCATAACCTCAACGCAAAAACTGAGGAAGTCCCATCTTTGGTCAGTTTTATTCATCTGAACCATCAATACCTGTATTCATCTGAGTATTGTATTCATTATTCGTCCGCAGACAAAGCTACTCACCGCTTATCAGAAAAAATGTATCCCACAATATCCGAGTCATCCTGACGACTCGTTGTCCAAAGTGTGTTAACTGTCGGGCAGCTGGACGGAACTGCGTGCGATCAGGAGCCTCATTAGTTGTTAGTGTTGGAGGCTGCAGGCTGAGCAACAAACTCCTCCAGCACAGAACATGAAATGCCCCGATGAGACCCGGATTCTGCTGTCATTTACACACAGATATCCAATAGCGGAAAAGTAATTGTGGTCGACTTTTTTTCTCCTTTTTTTTGTCAAAAAACAGATGACTCTCACGCAGAAAGTCCGGGCGTTTTTGACTTCATTGTGTTCATATGAGGAAACGTGTAATCTTGTCAGGAGCTGACCAATTACAATCTGGGAGGGAGAGAGGGAGGGAAGGAGGGGAGGAGGATGTCAGATCTTTTGACCTCAATAAATACACGCCGAGCTAATGGGAAGTAATAATACTTTTTTTTTTTTTTTTTTTTTTTTTACAAATTAATAAAATTTGAATAATTTATTCTAAGAGTCTTTCCAAACTCTGCCTGGTGGTTGAAGTCTTGTGATTAATAGGGATACCATACTAAAAGTAAAAGAGGATTATTTTGTAATATACTGATATACTGTACTTAACATAAACTAATCTGAGCATTGTCACAATGATCAGGTTAGTTTATGTTAAGTAAAGTATGTATGTATGTCTCTTTCATCCATTTTTCTTTTTGTTTCCTTTAATTTCTTTTAGTGTTATGTGATCATCCACCTTTTTTGGTGCACATTATCTTGAAAAGTTATGAACATATTTTCACATTCAGTCACTTTAAAACCAGTGTGCAATTCATAATCACCAGTACATGTAAATCAAATATTCTTAAACTGCATGAGCTCCCAGAGAGAAGACAAGTAGATTTAATACTCCACAGAGAGAATAACTGCAGTATTTGTTCTGGCATGATGGAACATTTAGAAACCATCGTAGGTTTTTTTTTCTTATAGGAAAAAAAAACCTACGACAGCTATAGCTGTTGTTGCTGTATAAGCAGTGAGCCGAACAAGTGTCCTGCTGGTCCATTTGCTCATTTCTCCCGAAAACGTAATCAATATCAGGTGATGAGATTCCCTTGAAATGTGATGTCGTTGAGGCATCAGCCATAAAGAACCTCAGACGGGAAAGTTGGTCTAATTTCTCTCCACACTTGCTCAGTAGAAATGTGGCCATCATCAGCGTTAATCTAAAGTGACAATGTAGCTAAAGTTTCTGACCTGTCCCTTTTTTATGAGAGACAATTTTATTTTATTTTTTTCTAAAATAGATTTATTGCTTTTCTTAGCTGTTATGTGGTATACATTTACTGACTCGTGTTGTCACTAGAGATAGTGCTATAAGTGTAAAGGTCACACATTTGGTAGGCTGAGATGTACAGTATATCCTTGACATTGGAATATCTCGCAACACTTAACAAGAGCTCCCCCTGCTGGAAACAAGAAATATGCATCTGTAGAAGACGACTTGTTTGCAGACAGACAGGTATTAAAATGTACAGTAGTTGGTTTTTTAAAAGGCAATAAATGATTAATAGTGTGCCTCCTGGAGTGAATGGTTTTTATTAAAAGTGCTGTGGTGTCAATGCAACGAGATAAAGTCACACTGATCATAATGACCGGCTAACATTCATGTCGCAAATTATAGCCACCAGTCCCACCACAAACACAAACAACATTTCAGAGACAAGCAACACACACATAGTCAGAGTTAGTAACTTCTACATATTCATGATTGAACCATAAAATACACAAAGTTAATAATCCTTGAAATCAAAACTTCAAAAATGTCATAATGTCTCAACTGGACCTATTTTCACAAAAACACAAATACAGGATAAGCCACTACTGAAAACAAAAAAACAACAACAAACAAACAGATGAATGAACAAATGAACAAACAAACAAACGAACGTAAAGAAACAACAAAATGAATTCCAACAAAAGCATCTCACACAGCTGGACACGACCAGAGGAGTACCTGTGGTGATGTTTGTGTAAAGTCCTGGACACAACCTGATATGGTGTGAACTTGTTTCTGACCCACTTAGTCCAAACTAACTCTTGATATACCGGTACTTTCAATTTTATTCCACAATCCCCCTTCTAATGCCCCTCCTATGCGTTTTACCAATGTTACAGCTGCTGTGTTCACTCAAATTAGAGTAACAAACTGCAGAAGCTTTTCAGCAACCGAAGCATATTCGGTGTGCTTAAAGGTCAATCTATCCGTCTATCTATTGAAATAACACCACAGTCTGTTTTTCACGTTTTATTATTAATAAAATTATAATAATACTAAGATAAATTTTTCTTGTTCAAATTACCACAGGGTGACACACAGAAACCTCAGAGCTATGGATTGCAATGTATTACAGAAACAAAACCTGCCAAACATGGTCTTTCTTAGAAAACAAGAAACATAATATACTAATGTTTAGTGCAGTATAGAAGTAAAATTAATACATGTTATTAAATTAAACATGATTTCTGATTTAATTTCCATTACATTAACTCTTATTCATGTTAAATCCTACCTCCATCTTGATGTAAAGCTTGTGGTGCAGCCAGCTGAGTAAATCATTGGTGTGTCAAGGCTCCTGGTAATATCAGCTTGCACTACTGCAGCCAATCATAAGAACCCTGTCGCCTGCATGTACTTGTTTCAGGAGTGTGTTCTCCTTTGTAGACTTTAGGGTAGTTAGGAGGTTGGCTAGTCCGTGGAGTTTGCTGTTGGACTTCATCAAGTCACTAATTTAATTTAAGAACTTCAAATTTTGGTGAATAATGTCGCCTGCTGTTACAGAGAAGGTGATGTATTAACATATATTTACATGCTGTAAACTGGTCTTTACCTTTATTTCCCCTTTATGTATTTAATCCAGATATAATTTACCAGAAATGCTTACATTCTGTTTGAAAATTTGTTTTACTGCTTGAAGATATTTTGCCTTTTGTAAAAGAAAAAAGAAAACAACTATAAACATGCAACAGAATGTGAAAACCTAACTTTGAAAAGAAATTAAGCTTTTTTTTAGGTATAATTTTGATTTTGTCTGTGAGATATGTGTTGGTATGAATGTGTTAGGCCTATGAATTTATAATCAGTGGTTTTGATCTTGGAACATTATTGGATAAAATTACCTGAAAATAAATAATGTATGTGTGTCTGTCTGTCTGCCTTTCTGTCCGTCTGTCTGTCTCTGCATTAGCAGAGCGGTTCTCAGACATTGATTCTGATGGTTGCATCTGCAGCCATTGGAGGAACCCTTCAGTATGGCTACAACCTGGCCATAATGAATGCTCCCACAACTGTAAGTTTTTGTGGAACAGTTTGTGTGTCTCTGTATGCTCACTATTTAGGAGATATTCAAGTGTCACTATATTAATGTTTAATTCATAGACAGGTAGTCTGCTTGTTGACAGGTCTCTGTAGTTAGGTTAAATTACATTGGCATGTACAGTATGGTAATTAAAATTGCTGATCACTAAAAGTCCAATGATTTGTGAGTGGGCGGTTAGTTACAGATCCGGTACTATTTACTGTAGAAAAAATTATTCTTTCTGTTGAGCAACTGCAGTGAAAGATAAAGAAGACTAATGTGTTTCACCAATGAGCAATTCTGCAGCTTAGCCACAGACGGACAGACGTAGAGATGGTGCAAACTATGTTGGAAGACATAATACATTGCTCAGCTTTGTTTATTTACTTAATTGTTTGCATGTGTCTGTCTGGTTAACACCATGAAAATTGAATGTCTATCTGTCTTATTCTTAGTTCATTCAGAACTTTATCAACGAGACGTTCCTGGAGCGCTGGGACATCCAGTTGGAAGACTATCAGGTGACTCTGGTCTGGACAATCATTGTTTCCATTTTCTCTTTAGGAGGATTGTCAGGGGCTCTCATTGCAGGACCTATGACCATACACTTTGGGAGGTAATATCAGATTCCACGTCCTCCTACTCTACGATAATGTACGAATGCATGAGATCACAAGACAGTATACAGAGAGTGACAGATCAACCTTGCAAAATGCAAATGAGAAAAGATTGCTTTGATAGTCATTTCTGTCCCATGTAAGTGGTACTCTACTTATTTATATTTCTCAGTGAAAAATTTAGGATTGCAGTTTGTTTATGTCTCTGCAACTGATTTTAAATCATTGTCTTTGCATTTTTATTGTGAACAAACTAAAAGAAAAGACTAAAACCAACAATGTGACTGCCTGTATATGGACTCTCTGAATTTTATATCCTTCTGAAGATGTGCATTTTTAAAAACACAGCTTTTGCTTTAATACAAGATTATAATAAATAAGCTGGACAATAAAGTGTCCAACAATCGTGCATTTTTCGGGACAACTTTCAGTCTTGGATGAGTATTCATTATTTATACCAGCAGGACAATGTACTCAAAATAAACCACTATTAGCATGTTCCTCTCTTTTTATGAGTTGTTTTTTTTTCTTTTCATTTTCACAAGTTTTTT
Source organism: Antennarius maculatus (assembly GCA_013358685.1). NCBI lineage: Eukaryota > Metazoa > Chordata > Actinopteri > Lophiiformes > Antennariidae > Antennarius > Antennarius maculatus. The sequence goes on from CM023609.1 coordinate 12,296,110, forward strand.
TGGTATCTTAACATTTCTGGTTTGAAAATTGAATATGTGGTTTTCCTGCTAGTTGGTCATACAGAAGATTCATGAGTCAGTATTTCTGAAGATTTAAACTCTTTGACGACTTTACATTTGTAGTGATTTGCTCATTTTATCATTTTATCATCCCCTCTCCAAGGAAAAAATGTTTGTTGTTGAACAACATTTTTCTCATGACTGGTGCACTTCTAGCTGTGACCAGTAGAGCTGCAAAGTCTTTTGAGATGATTATACTTTCACGCGTGCTGATTGGAGTAAATGCTGGTACGTTGCCTGCTATTTAATGTTTATGTTTCACTTTGAATAGTTGCTATACAGTCAGAGTTCCCTCTTATGTTATCTATACTGACACATACATAATACTTGTGGCAGACTGACATGAGAACAGAGACACAAACAAAAACAATGCAGTGTAAAAAAATTAAAGAAAAATAAAAAATAGATAAAAAACTTCGACATAAACTGCTCTGCTTTTGTTTTGGGTTTTTTGTTGTTGTTTTTTTATGGGGTTTTTTTGTGTTGCAGGGATCAGCATGAATGTACAGCCCATGTATTTTGGAGAAAGTGCACCAAAGCATTTAAGAGGGGCTGTTTCCTTGTCATCAGCTGTTTTCACATCATTTGGTGTTGTTTTAGGACAGGTGGTTGGACTTAGGTATGAGTAATGACATTGGTTTTGTTGTTTTTTTAAAAAAACCAACAACCCATGAACTGTGGGAGTTTAGATATGTACAGTAACACTAATTTATTTATTTATTTATAGAGAGATTCTGGGCAGTGAGTCCTGTTGGCAGTATCTCCTTGGCAGTAATGCCATTCCTGGCTTCATTCAGCTCCTGACCCTGCCATGGTTCCCTGAGAGTCCCAGATACCTGCTTATCGACCGGGGGGATAAGGAGGCTTGTATTAATGGTGCCTAGATCTTATATTGCCTCAAATAGTGGCAGAAAGTACCTAATCATATTTTCAAAAGAACATTCGTAAAGTGCAGTTTTAGTGTTTTAGTCTTTTGTACTCAACAACAAGAAGAAGAAATACACTTTAATGATCCTCTTGGAGAAAAATTTTAATAAGAGAGAATATATTATATAATCTATTTTTATGCACTTATTTTAACAACTCTAATCACTCAGTCAAGTTAAAATTCAGATTAAAATGCACTGTCAAATAAAAGATGTGGTTAGATGCATTTACCATACATATCAGTTTTTATCACTTAACATGAATATTAGACAAAAGTCCAAGATTAGAATAGAGACCCAGGTAGCAGATCTAGAAATAATTCTTCCACTTGTGTGTTTGTTTTCAACTCACATTACATTATGTGCAAGTAAGGTTCTACAATGAAATTTTTTTGTCTACATCAGCTTTAAGACAACTGCGAGGCTGTGAGATTCAGAGCAGTGAGCTTGATGAGATCCTGCAGGAACAGATTGAAGCAAAAGGCACGAGGCCCAGTCGACCATGGGAACTTTTCTCTGATCGCTCTGTACGCTGGCAGCTTATCTCTGTCATGGTCATCAGCAGTGCCATGCAGCTCTGCGGTAATGACTCGGTAAGAAGAGTTCAGGGTATTAGCATAGTTGCAATTTGTACCAAATGCTGCCTTAATGAGATTATAAACTGAAACACAATGATGCATTGCAATACTCTAATGTCTTATGTTCTTTTTTGCTTTCAGATTTATTTCTATGCATCATATGTTTTCAAAGAGGCTGGAATATCTGATGATAAAATCCAGTATATCACCATTGGTACAGGTGCATGTGAATTCACAGCATGTATAATGTGTGTAAGTATCCAACATTTAAAGGGAAGTTATGTAACCGGCTAGAGGCAGCTGCTTGCACACTTCTTAAACACAAGAACAGTCCCATGTGCCCAACCTAATCTTTTCTGTTTAAGCCCTAATTGGGGTATGCAGTTAAAATAATAATGAATTAAAATAATATCTGCATTACAACAAAAAACTATTGAAATAGTTAACAGACTGTAACAACAGGGTAAAAACAGAAAAACACAAAGTGAGAGCCAGATCATTAGTCCTTTGTCTAAAATATTCCCACAAATGAGATGATCTAGGATCTTTAGCTGCAGCTTTTACTTCAGAGGAATGTTTGTGAATAGGCACAAGTTGCACATGTTGCATATCCAAATTGCACCAAATTTGACCCTACATGCAAGTGGGACCCATTTTACATTCCAAGCATGAAGTAGATTGTATGAAAGGTTCTTGAAGGTAATCAAATTATAGGCAGAAACAACCCAACAGAAAAGGCAGTCAATATCAATATTAATGTCTACCTTTAATACAGAAATTATTTGTTACATGATATCAATGAATTCGCCGTCTGAGCACTAACTGGATTAATGTCAACTATCCTACTTCATATCATCAAGTCCAAGAGACAAAACAAATGATTGGCTCTTTATTATTTATAAAAAGTTACTAATTGTTTTCCCTTTTGAGTGAAATATCATCAGGATTCCTCACTGAAATATATATCATGTGATGGCATTTGTGTAAGCTACTCATGAGCAAGGAGTTCCTTTTTTTTATTTGTTCCATGGTCATAACTTGGCCTTTGCTGAAAACCATAGTTTTAGATATATAGATGATCACATGAAATGAGATCAAAATATGGTGTTTATATTTGAATGTTTTCAGAACTTGCTGATCGAGCGCAAAGGCAGGAGGTTCATGCTGATGGGCGGATACATCTTCATGACCATCTGGGCTGTTGTCTTCACAGTTGCTCTGTGGTTTGAGGTATAATTAATTGTAGGAATTTCATAATGATAGATGGTATAATGAATATATCTTCTATATAAAGGGAAATAATTAAAACTAATTATAAAAGTTTGATAAGATGTTCGATTAGAGTGTGTAGGGATGTCAGTTATTATTTCTAATATTTGGTCAATATATGAAATGCAAATGTGTAAGCAAGCTTGATCTGACTTGTTTTTGATGGTAAGGCACTCACTGTTGATACTTGAATTTCCTCCTGATGCCCTAACAGCACAATATATCCTGGATGCCATACCTGAGTATGACTTGCATCTTCACTTATATCCTCAGCTTTGGTATGGGACCAGGTTAGTTTTAAGACATGTGATCACATCAAAATAACTCACATAAGCTTGTTTAGATTAAAACAAAGAGACCTTTGTCTATTTGATTTAATTTGTCTAGTTAACATAAAAAATCTATCTCTATAACATTTTTTTCCCAGCTGGAGTGACTGGCGTTTTGCCCACAGAGCTCTTCAGTCAGAATGCTCGTCCAGCTGCTTACATGATCGCTGGCTCTATGATGTGGCTCAGCCTCTTCATCATTGGAATGATCTTCCCTTTTCTTGTGGTCAGTGTGTCACCCCTTTTAGCTAGCTTTCACTATTCACTATTCACATATAGATATAAAAAATATGTCTCAAAACACATGTATTAAGGTCTGATTTAAAATTAAATCATTGTTAAACAATGTTAAATATTCTCAAGCTGACGATGAAGGATTTCTGTCAGGATGCAGCCTTAATGACCCTGAACATATGGAATGGGGTTAATTATTCGTTCCATTCAGTCTCAACAAAACCAAGAGACATCTACATTATGTTTATATATGTGAAATGCAGAGTTGGAGTCTGCAGTCTGTTGTATTAATATTTCCTTTCTTTTTCAGAGCGACTTGAATGAATTCTGCTTCGTGCCATTTGGGACTGTGTGCATAATGTCTGCTCTGTACGTTGGCCTGTTCCTGCCTGAGACAAAGGGGAAGTCTTTGTTGGCCATCACAAGAGAATTCCAAAAGCTCAACTACAAAGGCCAGGATAAAAATGACGAATCACAAACTCAGGCTAATTATCAGCTGGGTGAAGTTGGTCCCTCAACAGCCTTGTAGACATACTTTTGTTCTTTTAAAGCATGTTGTCACATCCACTGTATCTTTAATTAAAAACTCCACAGTGCCCCAGAAATTATTGTGAATATTGTTGCTTTCAGAAGATATAGCCATGGGTACATGGTGAAGTTCACTCACCCAATCAAAGAATAAGTTGTCGTTGACAGGTAAGGCATTCTATAACCTTATCAATACTGGTACATTAGTCAGAAACCAGGAAACATAATTTTGACATGGGCTTGCAGATTTGTCATGGGAAAACGTACAGATAATGTAAGACCCCTCTGTTATGTTCTGTTTATGAAAATACTTCCTTAAATTTAGTTACAGCATAATCACAAAGATATCTAGATTCTCGTGGTGTGCCATCAAGTAATAGATGTTTCAAAAGTGTTCACAAAACCTAGTAAAAATGGTCTTATGTTCGTCTTTTGCATCAATTCTTCATTTGTTCCTAATGGCTTTTTGTTGTATCTAAAACTGTTGCTTTGCTTAAAACATTTTTTACCACATTTTGTGCAACACTGGATTTTAAATATGTATTTTTGACCTGACTTGACTACTAGATGTTTACGGTTATGTAACACATTAACAATAATAGTAGTAGTAGTAATTTTACAGCTCACATACTTGTGAAAATAACTATAACTTAAACAAAAATTTATTTGTACAAAAGCAGCGTAACTAAATATGTATCTCAGTAAATGATGTAAATAGAGAAAATTCCTCAAATGAGCTGATACTGATTGAGAGGAACAGACAAAAAAAGAAGCACCTCCACTCCTCTTTAATGTCAGACAGTCAGCAAAAGAAAGAACACAGACTTAAATACATCCACAAGCAAGTTGAACTCCTATAGCAAAGTAGTGTGAGTATTGGTGTATGTGTGTAGTTTAGTCATCTCAAAAAGGAGCATATGCCAAAATTAATTAGAACATAGCTACACTGTAGAACCCCTATGAAATACATAGAAACTGATACTATGAAGCTACTTCCTCTTATGCAATTTTATTTGAGTGCATGTGTTTATTATTTAAATACAGTTTTTGAATGTGCGATCATAGAAACTTTAAGGTTCCACTAAAGTATGACAATGAATGAATTAAACACAGTAGAATAAAGAAATAATCATCTTTCCAAAATTACAAGGAGTTATACATACTTTCTACAATTTTTTTTAATTAACTTCAATTTCAATAAAATGTGCTTTGATCCACAAATTTATTCAGCAAGATCATTATTTGTTCTCTCAACATCAGTTCTGCTGTTCCTGTAATTCAGTTTGTTATACTCCTCAGTGATCTCCATTATTGTCCTTCCCTTGGTCTCTGGGACAAAATATAGAACAAACGCTCCACTCAAAATGCAGTATGCCACAAAAAAAAGGAAGCAGTACTGGCCAAGTGCATCCTGTGTGAAAGAATCAGATTTTGTTAGATGATGATGCTGATGTTGAAGATAGAGAAACAATTTATATGGATTAAAATTAATGAGTAGAACTCAGTAGATATCTCACCACAATGTAGCCAAAGGTCATCCCCACAATGAAGACGCTCAACCAGAGGAGAATCCCCAAAATCACAAAAGCAGGAGGACGCCAGGCTTGTACAAAGATCTCAGCAGGGAATGACAAACACCCTATGGCTAAAAGACATAACTGCTTAAGTTGAATTAAAAGACACACATTCATCAATGAAATATTTCACTTGTGAGGTGAGCGAGCAACAGAAAGTTTTCTGTTCAGAAATCTCACCTGGACCAAGTCCAAAAACACAGATGAATAAAAAGATCAAGGCAATGCTTAAATATGGGATCCATGAAGCTAGATGCTGTAGGAAGACAGGGACATTTAAAATGTGTGCTCTACAATACAAACAAGAGAACGTTGTACTGTTGCTGGAGTGCATTGACCTTGATGGACAGTGTGACAGTGAGTATGGACATGATGATGCCCTTCACCAAATAGCAGGCGCCTATCATCTTCTTTCTACCAGCAAAATCTAAGATGAAAGACTGTGGCACGCACAACAGAGACGGTGAGAGAAAAACACGTCAGAAAAGTGAATGCTTATAACACAGAGCGTGCAAACTTGTGATGTTTGCATTTCCATATTTGAACATCTTATAACATATTCCATGAAAATATACAATGAAATTTCTTTAACAGCTCAGTAACAAAATTTTAACAACTTTAAAGCATTTTATGAGCATGCATAGCAAACTTTTCACACTCAAACTCCATCTTTCACACTGTTTTGTAGTGGACTCTACAGTTTCAGTAATATACAATGATCACTGTCATGGTACCATGAACAGATACTTACACCAATTATCATGGAAATTAGCTCTGTTAATCCAAGACCAATGGTCAAGTAATGCATCTGTTCCTCTGGCACTCCTGATGTATGGAAGATGTCAAAGGCATAGAAAAACAGCTGGATAAAACAATAAAATGTCAGAGGCTATAATTCAACTGTTCACTAAATGTATATAGTTTTGCAATGAAGAGGAAAGCAAAACATACTGCAGTGATTCCACAGAAGTTAATAAGTGAACAAGGGATTGCCAGTGTCAGTAGCTGCCATCTCACACAGCGAGAGGTGAGAACCTCCTTCAGAGACTTTATCTCCGCTCCCTGTGTGCTGTCCTTCTCTTTCTTCATGTTCTCAAGCTCCATCTTTAGGTCATCTTCCTGCCAGAGCCACCGCAAGGCTTTTTTACATAGATTACAAAGCAGGATTAAATTGATGTTAATAACTGACCCTATTAAAACATACAACAGTCGGCTCTATGTTCTCTCATTGCAAAGTTAAAAGTAATCATGCGGGAGTACTAGTTCCATTATTTGAGACATAATTAATCTGCACCAGTTCTGTTTGCTATCATTGTGCTAACACTATCATAGTGTCATGGCACAGCAGTACCACTAATAAAAACAGCTTCTGTAGAAAGACATAAAGGTGTTGCAGGACATGAGTGCAAAGAGCAGTTGCTAGAACTATTTGACTAACTGGCATTTACTAACTGCTGTGCAAATATGAGGCACTTATTATGATTTTCAGTACATGGAATTTGTCAGTTTTTATATTTATACCTCATGCAACCTGGAAGTTTTCTATTTAACTGTACCAGTCACCCTGTGGTACACTGGTGTCGCACACGGAGTGTACCCTGCCTCATGCCACAAGTCCACTGAGATAGTCTTATTGTGCCGGTCCCAAGCCCAGATAAATACAGAGGGTTGTGTCAGGAAGGGCATTCGACGTAAAACTTTTGCCAAATCAAACATGTGAATCAAATTCATATTGGATCGGTTGAGACCTGGGTAAACAAAAACTGCCATTGGTGCTGATCACCTACAGGGTGCCAGTGAAAATTGGACTTCTGTTGGTCAAAGGAGAGGAGGAAAGTGTTTGTAGGAAGAGAGAGAAGAGGAACGCCAAGAGTATAGGACTGAGAGTAGGGACATTGAATGTTGGAACTATGACAGGAAAAGGTAGAGAGAGGGTTGACATGATGCAGAGGAGGAAGGTAGACATACTGTGTGTCCAGGAGACCAGGTGGAAAGGTAGCAAGGTTAGAAGTTTAGGAGCAGGGCTCAAGCTGTTCTATAATAGTGTTGATAGAAAGAGAAATGGAGTAGGCAATATCTTGAAGGAGGAGTTTGTTACGAATGTCCTGGAGGTGAAAAGAGTGTCAGACAGAATGAAGAGTCTGAAGCTAGAAATCGAAGGTGTGATGTTCAACGCTGTTAGTGGGTATGCTCCACAGGTAAGATGTGAGCTGGAGGAGAAGGAGAAATTCTGCTTGGACTTTGATGAAGTAATGCAGAGCATACCTAGAAGTGAAAGAGTTGTCATTGGTGTAGACTTCAATGGACATGTTGGTGCAGGATGCAGAGGTGATTAGGAGGTGATGGGCAGGTTTGGTATCCAAGAGAGAAATGCAGAAGGACAGATGGTGGTTGACTTTGCAAAAAGGATGGAAACGGCTATAGTGAATACTTTCTTCCTGAAGAGGCAGGAACATAGGGTGATCTATAAGAGTGGAGGTAGGAGCACACAGGTAGACTACATCTTGTGTAGACGGTGTAATCTGAAGGAGATCAGTGACTGCAAAGTAGTGGTAGGCGAGAGGGGAGCCAAACAGCATACGACAGTGGTATGTAAGATGACTCTGGTGTTGAGGAAAAGGAACAGGGCAAAAGTAGAGCAGTGGTGGAAATGGTGGAAACTGAAAAAGGAAGTGTTGCATGACTTTTAGGAAGGAGTTAAGACAGGCCCTGGGTGGTCAGGAGGTGCTTCCAGATGACTGGAAAACTACAGCTAATGTGATCAGGGAAACAGGTAGGAGACTACTTGGTGTGTCATTTGGAATGAAAATAGATAAGTAGACTTGGTGGTGGAATGAGGAGGTACAGGAGTGTATACAAAGAAAGAGGTTAGCTAAGAAGAAGTGGGACACTGAGAGGACTGAGGAGAGTAAACAGGAGTGCAGGGAGATGCAGCGTAAGGTGAAAGTAGAGGTAGCAAAGGCCAAACAAGAAGCTTGTGATGGTTTGTATGCTAGGTTGGACAATAAGGAGGGAGAGACTGATCTATACAGGTTGGCAAGACAGAGAGACAGGCATGGGAAGAACGTGCAGCAGTTTAGGGTGATTAAAAATAGGGATGGAAGTGTATTAACAGGTGCCAGTAGTGTGATGGGAAGATGGAAAGAGTACTTTGAAGAGTTGATGAACAAGTAAAATGAGAGAGAACAAAGACGAGAAGAGGTGGCTGTTGTGGACCAGGAAGTAGCAAAGATTAGTCAGGATGAAGTGAAGAGGGCATTGAAGAGGAAGTGTTTAGGAGAGGTGGCAGTAGAGTTTCTGACTGGGTTGTTCAGCAGGATCTTAGATAGTGAGAAGATGCCTGAGGATAGGAGGAGAAGTGTACCGGTGCCCATTTTAAAGAACAGGGGAGATGTGCAGAGTTGTGGCAACTACAGAGGAATAATGCTGATGAGCCATACAATGAAGTTATGGGAAAGAGTAGTTGAAGCTAGACTAAGGGCAGAAATGAGCATATGTGAGCAGCAGTATGGTTTCATGCCAAAAAAGAGTACTACAGACGCAGTATTTGCTTTGAGGATGTTGATAGAGAAGTACAGAGAAGGCCAGAGAGAGCTGCATTGTGTTTTTGTAGATCTGGAGAAAGCTTATGAGAGGGTGCACAGAGAGGAACTGTGGTATTGTATAAGGATGTCTGGAGTGGCAGACAAGTATGTGAGAGCGGTGCAGGACATGTATGAGGACTATAAGACAGTGGTGAGGTGTGCTGTAGGTGTGACAGAGGAGTTCAAGGTGGAGTTGGGACTGCATCAGGGATGAGCTCTGAGCCCCTTCTTGTTTGCTATGGTGATGGACTGGTTAACAGACGAGGTTAGACAGGAATCTCCATGGACTATGATGTTCAGAGATGACACTGTGATCTGTAGTGAGAGCAGGGAACAGGTGAAGGAGAGCTAGAGAGGTGGAGGTTTGTCCTGGAAAGGACAGGAATGAAGGTTAGCTGCAGTAAGACAGAGTACATGTGTGTGAATGAGAGGGAACCAAGTGGAAGAGTGAGGTTACAGGGAGAAGAGATCAAGAAGGTGGAGGATTTTAAGTACTTAGGGTCAACAGTCAAGAGCAATGGAGAGCGTGGAAGAGGTGAACAAGCGTATACAGGCAAAATGGAACGGGTGTAGAAAAGTGTCAGGTGTGATGTGTGATAGAAGAGTTTCAGCTAAAATGAAAGGAAAGGTGTAAAAAACTGGTGAGACCAGCGATGTTGTTTGGTCTAGAGACAGTGTCACTGAGGAAAATACAGGAGACTGAGATGGAGGTAGCAGAGATGAAGATGCTGAGGTTCTCTTTGGGAGTGACCAGGATGGCTAGAATCAGAAATGAGTACATCAGAGTGACAGAACATGAAGGTAGTTGGTGTGAAAGAAGAGAATGCAGAAGACAGGGTTAGATGGAGGCAACTGATTCGCTGTGGCAACCCCTGAAGGGAAAAGCCGAAAGGAAAAGAAGAAGACCCTAAATACAACCAGCAATCTAAGTAGCCCTTTGGTTGTTCATAGAGTTTCTTTGCCCACTCACCTTTTTCAGTCCCTTCAACATCTCCTTTATCAATGTAAAGGTATCGAGGTGCCTCTGGGAAGAAAGGCAGTGTCACAAACTGCACTATGGCAGGAAGACCACCAATAGCTAAGAGATATGGCCACATTTCTTCAGACCCAAGTAGCTCCCTAAACAGAATATAAAACAAAGATAGTAAGTATACTAAAGTATATGGAGAAAAGAAGAAAAGTATCGAGAAATGATCTTATCTGTAGACTTCAATTTGATTCCAACCGCTGACTGCCACTGATGTCAGTTAGGTGTTTTGAGCAGGTCGGTGGGGGGGGGGGCAATCTGGTGGAACTCCTGTATTAATATACTTCTACACTCGTGAAGTTGAGCCCAGAACCTTCTTGCTGTGAGGTGATAGCGCTACCCACTTCACTACCGTGCCACCCAAAAAATGTGAAGTGCTTCACAAATTTGGTTGTCATCCCTATTCTTCCATTTCAATTTTATTATATGTATTACTGAAATAATGTTCTTTTCCTTTTGGCTTTTCCCTTCAGGGGTTGCCACAGCGAATCAGTTGCCTCCATCTAACCCTGTCTTCTGCATCCTCTTCTCTCACACCAACTACCTTTATGTCCTCTTTCACTACATCCATAAACCTCCTCTTTGGTCTTCCTCTAGGCCTCCTGCCTGGCAGTTCAAAACTCAGCATCCTTCTGCTAATATATTGACTATCTCTCCTCTGGACATGTCCAAACCATCTCAGTCTGGCCTTTTTGACTTTATCTCCAAAACCTCTAACATGGGCTGTCCCTCTGATGTACTCATTCCTGATCCTATCCATCCTGGTCACTCCCAAAGAGAACCTCAGCATCTTCATCTCTGCTACCTCCATCTCTGTCTCCTGTCTTTTCCTCAGTGACACTGTCTCTAGACCAAACAACATCGCTGGCCTCACCACAGTTTTGTACACCTTTCCTTTCATTCTCGCTGAAACTCTTCTATCGCACATCACACCTGACACTTTTCTCCACCCGTTCCGTCCTGCCTGTACACGCTTCTTCACCTCTTTTCCACACTCTCCATTGCTCTGGACTGTCGACCCTAAGTACTTAAAATCCTCCACCTTCTTGATCTCGTCTCCCTGTAACCTCACTCTTCCACTTGGTTCCCTCTCATTCACACACATGTACTCTGTCTTACTGCAGCTAACCTTCATTCCTGTCCTTTCCAGGACAAACCTCCACCTCTCTAACTTCTCCTTCACCTGTTCCCTGCTCTCACTACAGATCACAATGTCACCTGCAAACATCATAGTCCATGGAGATTCCTGTCTAACCTCGTCTGTCAGCCTGTCCATCACCATAGCGAACAAGAAAAGGGCACAGTCTAATCTTTCATAAGCATAGTGCATAATATTCTGTGGGTTTTGAAAAAGCAGTCAAAATTAAAGAAAATGCTGGCAGTATGGGGCTCACTGCTCAAAAAATGGCTGACAACCAACGGGTTATTGAATTAATCAAATAATTCATGCATGACAAGCAACCCATCCATCCATCCATCCATCCATCATCAACCGCTCATCCGGGGCCGGACCGGCTGAGGAGTGTGATCCCCCTATAGTTGGAACACACCCTCCGGTCCCCCTTTTTGAAAAGAGGGACCACCATCCCGGTCTGCCAATCCAGAGGTACTGTCCCTGACTGCCCTGCGATGTTACAGAGATATGTCAACCATGACAGTCCCTGCACATCCAGAGACTTAAAGTACTCAAGGCGAATCTCATCCACTCCCGGTGCTTTGCCACCGAGAAGTTTGGCAACCACCTCGGTGACTTCAGCTTGGGTGACGGACGAGTCCACCACTAAGACCTCAGCCTCTGCTTCCTCTGTGTAAGACATGGCAGCAGGATTGAGGAGATCCTCGAAGTATTCTTTCCACCGCCAGACAATATCCTCAGTCGAGGTCAGCAGCTCTCCGCCTCTACTGTAAACAGCGTTGGCTGTGCACCGCTTTCCCCTCCTGAGGCACCGAATGGTTTGCTAGAATTTCTTCGAGGCTGACCAATAGTCTTCCTCCATGGCCTCTCCGAACTCCTACCAGACCCGAGTTTTTGCCTCCGCGACTACTCGAGCCGCAATGAGAGCCGACCCTCTCATTCACCGTGGTGAACTCCAACATATGACGGCTGAGCTGTGGGGCCACAAGCAAACCCACACCAGCCCGCTGCCTCTCACCTTGGACAACACCAGAAAAGTGGAGAGTCCAGCCCCTCTCAAGGGTTTGGGTTCCAGAGCCCAAGCCGTGGGTGGAGGTGAGCCCGACTATATCTTGTCGGTACCTCTCAACCTCCCTCACAAGCTCTGGCTCCTTTCCCCCCAGCGAAGTGACATTCCATTTCCCTAGAGCTAGACTCTTTGTCTGGGGATTGGGTCACCGAGCCCCATGCTGATGACTGCCACCCAATCCACACTGCACCCGTCCCCTACGGTTTCCTCGGCAGGTGGTGAATCCACCGGAGGTTGGGCACACGTTGTCCTTTCGGGCTGAGCCCGGCCGGGCCCCGTGGGCAGAGGCCCGGCCACCAGGCGCTCGCATTCGAGCCCCAAGCCCGGGCCTGACAAGCATCCCATAATATGTTTATGACATTGTCACTTAAAGGAAAAAAAATAGATATAATACTATACAATGTAATTTTCCTTAGGTATCTGTTCCTTTCCTTTTTAAAAAATAAATATATTCATGTAATTTTGTTCGTACCTGAAGCCAACAATTTGACCAAAGACTTTTCCAAATCCAACGAAAACTGACACTGTGAAAGCCAGGAGACCTCTGAGATGGTTTGGAGAACTCTCGCCAATGTACATGAGATGCACATTAAGACCGAGACCTGTGGGAGAAAAACAAAAACACACATAAGCAAGATAAACAGGAAAAAAAACATACCTCATGCAAACAAACCACAATGTCAGAACATACCAACATTATATCCAAATATAATTCTTGAGATCAAGATCATCTCAAAGGACTTGGCCATACGGCTGAAGAGCACCAGAAGAGCAGCGACGACTCCCACAATATTGTTCAACCAAAGAGTTTTTTTGCTACAAAAAAAACAACGAACATTAAAATATAGGAAGCGTCTAGAAGAGGTGGCAGTAGAAGGTATGGAAGTGTCTCGGAGGGTGGCAGTAGAGTTTCTGACTCGGTTGTTTAACAGGATCTTAGATAGTGAGAAGATGCCTGAGGAATGGAGGAGTGAGCTGGTGCGCATTTACACTGGTAACCTCCTGGCTACCAGTTCTCCATATTTTTTGCTCCACGCTGGTCACTGGTCTTGAACCAGCCATCTTCTGATCTCCAAGCCATGACCTAAAGGACTGAGCTACTGCCGTATCCAATTTTATCAACCTGCAACCTGCAACGCTCACTTTTATCAGAACATTTTGAACTAATGACAAATACATATATCCCTACCTTTTTAAGACTAAGACGAGTTACGAGTGTGTAGGTGTGTCTCTTACCGTCCAAATCTGACAGCAAGCTGCCCACTGGTAAGAGCCCCAGCCAGCGCTCCAAGACTGAACACTGACACAATGAAGGACCAGATAAGCTGGTTGGTAGAATCGGAAACTGGAGCTCCATACCTCAATATCCATGTTTGGTTCACAAATTTCTGTACATACTACAAAAAGGCCAGAGAGATCAAAAAGCAGGGCTGTTATTCTCTGAGACGATATAGCCAAACAGCTACATACAGTGTATAGTAAATGTACCAGGGCTTATACTCATTAACAAATTATATCGAAACTGGATAAATGCAGGAAGGGCATCTGGTGTAAAAAACAACTTTAACAAATATTAGCGTTCATCTACTGTAAAAGGGAAAAAGGATGACATATTGTGGTGACACCTAAAGGGACAAGTTGAAAAGAAGTTTTTACAGTTATCCTGCTGAATTATCCCTTTTTACATGGTCATTATTACATTACAAGCGGTGATGTATTGTAATTGTCAGTATTTGTGTGTCCGTCTGTCCATCCACTCAATATCTTCACAACGGTTGCAGATAGAAAGATGAAAAAAAAAGCACATTACTTGGGCGACAAAGGCAATGAAAATGAGATGATCACCTTGACCTTGAGAAAACTAGGTCAAGGTCAAATTTCAACTTTTTTTTGCAAATACCTCAGGAACTGGATAAGATAAAAAGACGAAACAAAAGGCGTTATATTCAGAGAGGCAAAGGGATGAAAATTAGATCACAACATTGACCTTGAAAAACTAAGTCAAGGTCAAATTATCACTTTTATACCTTTTAGGTACACATCTCTGAAACCTGATGCGATACAATCACAAAACAAAATGCAACATTTTGAGGAAGCCAGAGGCACAAAAATGTGTAGGTCAGGGTAACTTTTGAATTCAGGGGTGTCACAGGATGTTGCAGTCTCTGACTGCCTTGTTTATATTGTATAATGATGAGAAAATAAACTGGTGGTATCTAGTTTAGCTGTTCAGTTTGCATCAAACCAATATAAATCTTACCAGTGCTGGAAAAACGATGGTAGAAATTTGAATGCCAAGCTGAGATGATCCCCCAATTCCCAAAATTAGCGTCAGCAGGTACAGCCTCCAGTACTGCAGCTGAAATGTGAAGTGGAAACTAATGAATAACCTCCTTTTTAATTTAACGAGACAAAAGTTACTCACAGGTCCTTATTGTATCCTGTGGAAGAGGAAATGTGAACACCAAATAATAGTTTGAAATATTTCAAAAAATGTATTCACTTTTATGATATTCATTATGTGTCATGGTGTTCCAGATTAGTCCTAGTCGTGCCCTGTTACAGATACAAATTAAAACCAAAGCACCTTCTCTGTCTTGCATGACAGACACAGAGAGGGAATTTGAGTATTTAAATATATTAATTTTGAGAATTCAAATTATTATATAGTGTAATGACAGTAAGTAGAACTGTTGTCTCACAGCAAAAAAATTCCATATCCATATTCTTCACATATTAAAATGTTTGTCCTGACTTTGGCTTGTCTTGCGTTGCATGATCTGCACCAATATGCAGCGAAGCAGAAATCATCATCATGTCTGTTGTAAGTTGTATTAAAGGAATACATCACGGTACATAAAATAGTTGGCATAAAAATATATTGCGAAATACTATGAATCACAGTCAGTGATGTAACAGTGTTCACCTACCGGTCTTGACACACCATTCTTATTCTGCTCTATCTCTGAGTATTGGAGCTGCAGACAAAGCAGGTGACCAGCATTAGAGAAGGATAACACATCAGTACAGTATGTTTCCCTACATATTTTGTGAGAGAAAAATCTAAATATTTTAACAGGAGTAAAAGGGATGACTTTGCCACAGTTCAGAGATATCCAGATCATAAAATTTAGTAAAAAAGAGTTCATTGGCAGTGACTTTTGCCAGATTTAAAAATTTCATATATAAATAACTAAAGAAGTGTGAATTGAAAAAGACGCAAAAAGATGAAAGTCGAGAGAGTTAAGACTTAATTCAACATAGAGATATCCCATGACCTGGATAACTGAGAATCTTCACAGATGATGTGTTAAGGACTGGCATAGACAAACCCAATCCTCAATCCATATTAAATTGCACTTTGTCATTTTTTTAACCTTTCAGACATTGTCCTCATGACAAGAGTGTCATTGGGAGTCATTAAGGATCAATGCACATAAACGACAGGTAAGAACAAAATTTTACACTTTTGCCCTGAACCCATGTTCCTTTATTTTCAATATTTTTTAATTAGCAGTTGTCATGAAAGAGCGTAGTCTGTTATACTGTAGCATGAATCACAGCAAGGCATGTTAACCTACCTCTGATGGTGTATCATCTATTTTCTTCTCTATTTCTTTTAATTCCAACTGCAGATGGAGCATAAGAGCAACAAATATGAAGGATATATAGGAAATAATTCATTCAACATTTGTGTTGTTGTTAGAGGGATGTTTTGATATGAGTGATAGAGGTGACCAACACTTGCACAAGATTTTACATTATGTAACAGTCTCATCTACTCACTGCTACATGTACTCTACTGATTTCAAAATCATTGGTCAAGAGATTAAAACACACACACACACACACACACACAGACACACACACACACACATACGTGTGTTCTTTGGTAGTTAGAGACATGTGGTGTGTGGAGTGCACGCCGACATGTGGTGTGTGGAGTGACTGTTGTGACGACAGATTTTGCATACTTGTACATAGAGCATCAGAAATGCAAATGTTGCTTACCTGGACAAATCATTGTCCATTTAATGGAAACCCCAGTTTCCCAAAGTGTGAATGCTGATGTATTGTTGAGCAAGATGCCCAACTTGTTCCCTGGGCAGTCATGCGTTCGTTGGAGTAGACTGAAGTTAAGATTTTATGTTTCCTATTGTCAGCAAGTCATATTGCCACAACAACTAAATTTGACATGACTGTATTCATGACAAGAGACTCAACAAGCATATAAAAGTAAGGCATACTTAACAATGAAAAGAGGACACATTCAATCTTTCTTTAACCTTGTTAAAGTACAAGTGAAACGATTGATTCAAAATTGTAAACGTCCCTTAGGGATTGGGTAATGGCATTGTGACTCTTTTGTCATTGAAAATGTTAATAAGAGAAAAATAAATGTACTTCTGGGGGAAATGTATTCTGGAGGCTGCTTCTTCAAAATTTTCTCAAGGGCACTGTTCATATTTGCTTGAATCACACCATATTTTCAGCATTCCTATCAAAACATTATTATTATCAAAACTACTAAATTTTGTTCAGTTTTGAAAACAAATTTGCTTCACTTCTGGTGCCAAGGACTATTTGACCCTAGAAGTCCTCTGTGTTAATGCCTTAAATACAATTTAAAAAATAAATATGATTAAAAATGTTATGTCCATCAATGAGGTCATACATTAAGACTTCTTTGTTGAATTGTCTGTCAGGGAAACTGGAGCCACAATTTTTGTTAAAATTGGTGGAAGGATGTAGCAGGCAAAGCAGCTAAATTAATTTTGGAGAAAATTTGAGTCATGGATCTCTCTGTGTCCTGTTTTCTGTTTATGCTGTCAAACAACAAAATTTTGCTCATTGTTTTTCTTCTTTTGTTCAGGCCCTTTGGATACTTGTTTCCTGAACACCTGTGTCCCTTTACTGAAGTATGAATCATAAACAGTGATGTAACAGTGTTCACCTACCTCTGATGGTACATCAGCAATTTTCTTCTCCATTTCTTCACTTTCTGTCTGCAGAAGGAGCAGAAGAGCAACAAATATTGAGGATTCACTTGAAAATAATTTGTTCACCAGAACAAATTTTCACATTATTAGACTACATATACATGTACGTGTTCCTTAAATGAAAGCTGTTGTGGGAAATTTGCAAAATCTGCCAGAGCAACATATTTGCCTGGATATTTTGACAGACTTGATCACATCATACCATCTATATTAAACAAATACAGTGCTTTCAGTATATTCACTGGTGTCTCCGGACTCAATAAAGTTCGTTGACGATGCCTACATCTTTGAACACTTAGGCCTGTAGTTATTTTCTTCTGCCACTTGTCAGTTATACGGATGCTTAACTTTCATTCTCTGCTATCATTGTTGAGTATTTTATTTTAAATGTCACCTGTTAGAGCTGTATGTCCAGCCACATGGTACATTTTCTTTTATCCTGTGGTTTAAAACAAAATGTCTTTCTGTGTTTCTGAATTATCTGTGTACCAATTGAGATTCAAATAAAGAATGCAATTTTTACTGACAAACTGAGTGTCACCAGTTGAGCTTTTGGATCATATTTTCTTGACCTTGCAACTGGATGTCTGCTGGTACACATAGATAGTTTGTCGCCCTACTGGGAAAATCATGCAATTTTAAGAGTATGGCTGGCTCTGAGTTTGAGTTCTAGGCCCTGGCACCATGAGTATTATTTGTAGATCTCCAAATGAGACACATAAAACAAAGTTAAACAAAACAAAAATAATTCTGAAGACTAGTTCTTAAAGAGGTGGCGGCAGAGGCTCAGCGGTAGAGCAGGTCGTCCTATGTTCCAAGATTGGTTCGTTTCCCATTCCCACACAGCCACCTCAGAGTGTGAGCTGACAATACGATGTGTCAGCTCACCTCTGGAGCACTGCCGAGACGCCCTTGAGCAAGGCGCCATCCCCTTTTACAAGTTGCTCATTTGGGTCGCATCAGGAAAGAGGTGCCTGTCACTCTACCTCCCATTGCATGCCTACAGGCTGCCCTGTGTGCGTGTGCTACAGGGGTCTGTACACACTAATATGTATGCATGCTTTTGATTGAAGAACTACTAACTACAGTGTGCTTTCATAATTTCCCTTCAGGGATCAGATCAAGTATACAAAATAAAATAAAATAAAATAAAAATAAATAAAATTTCACAATTAACTTCATATACCCAATCCTGAATCCCGAAACATAGAAAATTTATTAGTTTTCATCTCATCTTTCTATGCCTTTGAGCTAAATTAAAAGAAGAAAGGAATACTGACAGTACATTTGAATAAAATAAGTTCCTGGCACAATCCACCATGTCTGTAATGAGCTGTTGCCTTGAAATAATTCTTAAACAACATTAACCCCAAATAGTAAAAGAAATATGTTCACCTACCTCTGATGACTTGTCTTCCATTTTCTTCTCAGTCTCTGTAGACACTTGCTGCAGATAGATTGTCAAATGTGAAAAACAAATATTAAAATTATATTATTATATTATCATATGCATTATATACATCATCAGAAACATGCTCCTTTTGATAATGTGATAATGTCAACACTCAAGTTGAAGTTCTTTATTTTGTCATTCTCATGATGGAAATCTTATATACATGGGACAAAAATCCTGTTGCCCTCAGTAATAATATTCATAAACATAATGATAAACATACCAAGTTACCAGCTGTGTATAAAACAAAAAAATTAATATTTTTCATGAAAAAAAACATTCCAAAAGCCATGAATAACAACCGATAATGTAAAAATGTTCACCAACCTTTGTTAATTCATCATCCATTTTCTCCTGCAGAAGGGACGCTGTAGAAGGAGCAGAAGACCAGCTTATGATCGATATAAACCAAACCAATGCTTCTAAAAAATTATGGCATTTCAGCCAGGATTACAAGACAGTGAGAACATTTGATAAATATTATCCCCAACATACAGATTCAGAAATTATGAAAGAAAAAGAAAAATTGGCAGATTTGATGCCATACAAGTTCATACACTAAAAATGGCAGCACATTTAATTTCAAATATATGAAATTTCTTTTGAGTGCGGGATTAGTTTACACTTTGTGAGGAAAAAATGTCAGTTTGATATTTAATGTTTGTCAAACCTACTGTTAGTTAGCCATGTACGTGTAAGCAAAGCTTTTACAAAACATGCCATGGTGGTAGAATTAAAAGTTTACCTAGGTTTGCTGAGTTGAAGCGTCCTCTTGTGGTAGGTTGGAAGGTTGACAGTCATTTGAGCAAAATGCAAAAACATTTTTTTGTTCGTGGCAATGATACACTAGATTATTTTGTAGAATTTATGTTACTGCTGGTCAGGACAAACAGTCTTTTATCAGGTTTACTTTTGAATGTATTCACCAAACATATTTGCCTGAATTAATTATGATACTTAATCTACTTCTAAAAACAACTTTTCATTAAATTTACATGTCACTTATGAATGAAGCCCCAATGACCGAAGCCTCAACCATTCTCTTGTTGATGAGATGACCGTAATTGACTCATCTACAGTTGCGTCTTCCGCTTTGCAAGTCACGGTTGTTGCTGGAGTCTATCCCTGCAGACTATTTGTGAGAGTTTGGGGAGACACTCAAGCTGCATCACCAGTGTACCGTGAGCCGCACAAAAGACAAACAACCACTCTCACGTAATCTGGCAGGCGACACTCCGGCCACGACACCACATAAACAACAAGCAACTACTCACGCACATACTCACACCTACGGACAATTTAGAACTGACCAATCCACCGAAATTGCATGTTTTTGGAGGTGGGAGGAAGCCGGAAACCTGGAGAGAGCCTATGCAGACATGGGGAGAATGTACAAATCCGTGCAGAAGGACTTGAACCTGGAACCTTCTTGCAGTGAGGCGACAACGCTACCCACTGCGCCACCATGCCACCCCACCTGAACACACTTACTGTATGTAAATTAAGTATTTACTGTAAGGATGCATGGTCCAAGGTTTGAAACAAAGGAGTCTAGACTGTTTCACTTGGTCTTAGAGGCCCTTGTATAAGATCTAAAGCCTGATAAGGCCAGAAATCCAGATTAAATGGGGGTAGAAGGGAAACTGCATTCCCTAGGGGGAAACATTAGGGCGGTAGAGCGGGTCATCCTATGATTCAAGATCGGCGGTTCGATTCCCGCTCCCGCCCAAAAATACCCGGAGGTGAGCTGACAGCGGGAGGTGTCAGCTCACCTCCGGAGCATTGCCGAGGCACCCTTGAGCAAGGTGCCGTCCCCTTTACAAAAATTGCTCATTTGAGGCGCACCAAGAAGGAGCTGCCTGCCACTCTACCTGCCTTGCATGCCTACAGGCCCCCTTGTGTGTGGTTGTGTGTATTACAGGGGCCTGTACACACTAACATGCATGCGTGTGATTGAGACTAACAAAACTAGAGTGTGCATTCTTAATTTCCCTTCGGGGAATATAACAGTGTATAAAATTAAAAATAAAAAAAAAGTAAACTACAGTAACTTAAATCTCACCAGCGGCAACTCTATCGTTGGCTTAGAGCATGTTGCTATAGCATAAATGTAATCAGATAATTTAGGCCTTCTTCAAGCCAGCGTAGCATCGCTACCACCCATGCAGCAAACCACATGTTTGCTAAAGACAGAACCAGCTAATGACGGCATTCTCAACACATGCCTCAGACCAGTTGCTGTCTAATTGCCACAACAACTCATAATGGTAGAACCCACAACTCAGAGTCAGAACAAGGACAGAAGAAAGCGCTCATCAAATTACCTCCAAAAAGCAAGAGGCTTTATGCCTGGGTAGAGTCGATCAGTGATGTAATGTTGGATTGATTACTGATAGGACATAGAGAGGAATGGCATCATTGTTCTGCATTTAAACCTTGCAGTCCTGAGTAAGTTGACTTCTCACCTGACGCCACTCCCTTCTTTGTGTGGAGTGTCCTGATTTGCCTCACTAAACCCAATCACACCCACATGCACACATTTTCAGCCACACAGACATCCACAGACTGTGTGGCACTGATAGATACATAGATACACACTCCCACACACATTGATACATACAGTAGATACACACTCCCACACACATTGCTGTTTGTTACATATGCATGTGAATGTTATGAGTACAGATATCATGAAATTTTTTAATTGAGGTTCAGCAAATCAATTGACAACTGACATTTTTATTTTCACTATATTTGTAATATAGATTTTTTAAATTGCAATTTGTTAAATTTCTAACTTCTTACCTTTCAGGTGAGACCACCTTATGGCTGAGAATGCACTGCAGACTGTTGATATGTAATGACAAACATTTTTTTTGTAGATGGGGTGGGGCCTAAAGATGTGAACAGTGTGAAGGATGGACCAGAAAAACCGGAAACATAACCACTCCCAAAGGAAATATTAGGAGCGCATAACCTTGCCCAGATATTGAGCTTCTCAGTTGGTCCAGAAAATATATTGGTGGTGCGACAACATGGGAAACATTGAGGCAGAACAACTTAAGCTGAAGCTATCAGAGTTCCCACCTGCCAACCTCACTTCCCATTAAAAGAAGGTACCTGAAAAGGTATTGAAAACCAAAGCTGACATCACCATCCTGCAGCAAAGAAAGGCAATATCACAAAAGTGCTCAACACGAAAGAGTACTATGGGAAGGTGATAGGAAAATACACAGAAATCTTCCCATGGGAACCTGCTTTTGTATGTCTCCCTCTGTCCTTGACCATATATAGAAGATAGGTGTAAAACATATGGCCCATGGGTCTGATCATGCTCATGAATGAGTTTAATATCACCATGAGACGATTGTTTTCATTATTAGAACCATTTCTCATATACCACAACAACCTGACATTCATACACCAGTGTGAGACACTGGAGACAAGGTGGGTGAAGTGTCTTGCCCAAGGATTGAGTGGCATTTGAACCCCTTGTTCAGCAAGCCTTCTATGTTGCAACTGATGAAGGCATGGACATTACAGATGTTGTGCAACTGGCAATATTAAGATGGTCAAGCCGTGGTGCTGTGCTGAGGTGTTTCTTTGATTTACAAGAGAAAATTGAACATATCATGGAAAAAAAAGAGCGCATCTGAATTTCAGTCAGCAGAATGGATGCTGGACGTTGCATTTATGGTGGATCTTACAGCGCACTTGAATAACTTACCCAATGCTGCAAGGGCATACCAAAGTTGTTATGCTGTATCATTGACAGCATATATGCATTCAAGTTAAAGCCGTCATTGCAGGAGACACAACTCACGGGTGGTGATGCTGCTCACTCGCCTTGTCTGAAAGATGTGTGTACGACCCAACATGCCACAAACATGAAGCAGTTCAAAGACAAAATAAAGGGACCATTGTTGGACTTTGAGTAACGCTTTTTGCAGAATGCCTGATATTGATCCAGTGGTGAAAGCTTGAAGATACCAGGTTTTTTTCGAGAAAAATAAAGAGGGTAATCCCACTTAAAATGCTGCTTGAGACAATGCACCTGTCTCAGGCCAACCTCATTTCCTAGTACCTTCTTTTACTGGGAAGTGAGGTTGGCAGACGGGAACTCTGATAACTTCAACCTAAGCTGTTCTGCCTCAGTGTTTCCCATGTTGTTGCTCCACCAATATATTTTCTTTAAATCTTCACATCTTAAGATTTAAAGAAAGTGAACAGTGTGTAATTTACTGTAATGTAGGTTACTTTAGTTCATAAATTTGGTTTGCTGAAGCTGTTCACGCGTTGCATGGCTTATATTTTTCTATCAATAAATTGTGTAACCTACAAGGCAAAAGTAACTCAACCCTTTAGAGTAGTTTCTACCTCAGTTTTGTAAGGAGTGGTGAGTATGTTTAGGATTAAGATATGGAAAGGACAAAAGAGGTATCTGACAGAGTTGTTTGCATTTTGTTCAATTTCAGGTATGGGTAATTTAAAGTTGTATGCCTTTGAAAGTTAAACAACTGTCTCACTAACAATTAAAGAAAAATACTGTTTAAGAAAATTAAAAAAAAAAAATTCCTATTCAGATTTTCTATTTTTACTTGATGGTAGAGAGTTTTAATTAATTTTCCTTTAAGAAATAAAGTAGCTTTCAGATTTATTTAATCACTGTTATGAGATTGGATAGTTTTTTGATCTAGATCCAGTTTATGCATGTTGCTATAGCATAAATGTAATCAGATAATTTAGGCCTTCTTCAAGCCAACGTAGCATCGCTACCACCCATGCAGCAAACCACATGTTTGCTAAAGACAGAACCAGCTAATGACGGCATTCTCAACACATGCCTCAGACCAGTTGCTGTCTAATTACCACAACAACTCATAATGGTAGAACCCGCAACTCAGAGTCAGAACAAGGACAGAAGAAAGCGCTCATCAAATTACCTCCAAAAAGCAAGAGGCTTTATGCCTGGGTAGTCGATCAGTGATGTAATGTTGGATTGATTACTGATAGGACATAGAGAGGAATGGCACCATTGTTCTGCATTTAAACCTTGCAGTCCTGAGTAAGTTGACTTCTCAACTGACGCCACCCCCTTCTTTGTGTGGAGTGTCCTGATTTGCCTCACTAAACCCAATCACATCCACATGCACACATTTTCAGCCACACAGACATCCACAGACTGTGCGGCACTGATAGATACATAGATACACACTCCCACACACATTGATACATACAGTAGATACACACTCCCACACACATTGATACATACAGTAGATACACACTCCCACACACATTGATACATACAGTAGATACACACTCCCACACACATTGATACATACAGTAGATACACACTCCCACACACATTGCTGTTTGTTACATATGCATGTGAATGTTAGGAGTACAGATATCATGAAATTTTTTAATTGAGGTTCAGCAAATCAATTGACAACTGACATTGGTCCTGTTAATGAATTTGTTTTATTTTTTAGACGTTTAAGAAGTATTTATCATTGTTGTACTGATAATTATTAACTTTTAACATATAAACAATTGAATTCTAATTTTTAATTGAATTTTAATAGGTAATTGCGTCAATATAAATACAGTTTACAGTTTTACCATTTTCTTAAAAACGAGATGATCGCAATAGTGTCATCCACATTCACGGGTCAGCTGTAGCCTATTTCAGCTGACTACAGGTGAGAGACGGGGTACACCCTGGACACATTGCCAGCGCATCTTTGGGCTACACATAGACAACCCCCATGCACACACCTACAGACAATTTTGCAGTGATAAATGCACCTAAATTTAATATTTTTGGAGGTGGGAGGACGCCCAAGAATCCAGAGAGAAACCATGTCGGCACAGGGAGAACATAACAAACTTTGCACACAATGAAATCAAACAAAATATTTTCTTGCTGTAAGGTGACAGTGCTACCCAGTGCACCACCAAGCTGTCCTGTTTATCATTTATGTTTTTACCAAATTTTCAATTAAAGTGGTAGTTGAACAATAAAAAACAGTTTATATTCATTTGCCATAAACTATTCAATCTGATAATAATGACTTTACTTTGAAATATAAAATGATTTATTTCATTTTTATTTTCACTGTATTTGTAATATAGATTTTTTAAATTGCAATTTGTTAAATTTCTAACTTCTTACCTTTCAGGTGAGACCACCTTATGGCTGAGAATGCACTGCAGACTGTTGATATGTAATGACAAACATTTTTTTTATAGATGGGGTGGAGGCTAAAGATGTGAACAGTGTGAAGGATGGACCAGAAAAACCGGAAACATAACCACTCCCAAAGGAAATATTAGGAGCGCATAACCTTGCCCAGATATTGAGCTTCTCAGTTGGTCCAGAAAATATATTGGTGGTGCGACAACATGGGAAACACTGAGGCAGAACAACTTAAGCTGAAGTTATCAGAGTTCCCACCTGCCAACCTCACTTCCCAGTAAAAGAAGGTACCTGAAAAGGTATTGAAAACCAAAGCTGACATCACCATCCTGCAGCAAAGAAAGGCAATGTCACAAAAGTGCTCAACACGAAAGAGTACTATGGGAAGGTGATAGGAAAATACACAGAAATCTTCCCATGGGAACCTGCTTTTGTATGTCTCCCTCTGTCCTTGACCATATATAGAAGATAGGTGTAAAACATATGGCCCATGGGTCTGATCAGGCTCATGAATGAGTTTAATATCACCATGAGACGGTTGTTTTCATTATTAGAACCATTTCTCATATACCACAACAACCTGACATTCATACACCAGTGTGAGACACTGGAGACAAGGTGGGTGAAGTGTCTTGCCCAAGGATTGAGTGGCATTTGAACCCCTTGTTCAGCAAGCCTTCTATGTTGCAACTGATGAAGGCATGGACATTACAGATGTTGTGCAACTGGCAATATTAAGATGGTCAAGCCGTGGTGCTGTGCTGAGGTGTTTCTTTGATTTACAAGAGAAAATTGAACATATCATGGAAAAAAAAGAGCGCATCTGAATTTCAGTCAGCAGAATGGATGCTGGACGTTGCATTTATGGTGGATCTTACAGCGCACTTGAATAACTTACCCAATGCTGCAAGGGCATACCAAAGTTGTTATGCTGTATCATTGACAGCATATATGCATTCAAGTTAAAGCCGTCATTGCAGGAGACACAACTCACGGGTGGTGATGCTGCTCACTCGCCTTGTCTGAAAGATGTGTGCACTATCCAACATGCCACAAACATGAAGCAGTTCAAAGACAAAATAAAGGGACCATTGTTGGACTTTGAGTAACGCTTTTTGCAGAATGCCTGATATTGATCCAGTGGTGAAAGCTTGAAGATACCAGGTTTTTTTCGAGAAAAATAAAGAGGGTAATCCCACTTAAAATGCTGCATGAGACAATGCACCTGTCTCAGGCCAACCTCATTTCCTAGTACCTTCTTTTACTGGGAAGTGAGGTTGGCAGACGGGAACTCTGATAACTTCAACCTAAGCTGTTCTGCCTCAGTGTTTCCCATGTTGTCGCTCCACCAATATATTTTCTTTAAATCTTCACATCTTAAGATTTGAAGAAAGTGAACAGTGTGTAATTTACTGTAATGTAGGTTACTTTAGTTCATAAATTTGGTTTGCTGAAGCTGTTCATGCGTTGCATGGCTTATATTTTTCTATCAATAAATTGTGTAACCTACAAGGCAAAAGTAACTCAACCCTTTAGAGTAGTTTCTACCTCAGTTTTGTAAGGAGTGGTGAGTATGTTTAGGATTAAGATATGGAAAGGACAAATGAGGTATCTGACAGAGTTGTTTGCATTTTGTTCAATTTCAGGTATGGGTAATTTAAAGTTGTATGCCTTTGTAATTGTGTTGAGATGAAGCCAAGTATCCAGTCACTGAGCTATTGTGTTCTTGAAAGTGTACCAGGTTTTTCCTCAGAATTTGCAAATAATTTGAAGCATTTTGTCAAGTGGATTATTTGTAATGTGTTTATTATCAGAATGTGCTTATACAAAGAAAAAAAACAATCTAACTTGTTCTTGTTTTGAAGTTATATCTTTTGACCTATCTGGCCAACTTGAGAATAGATTTTCCTCAATGAGGCCCCTAAGCTAAAATTAGCTTAGCCCTGATATGGAACATTCCAGCTAGCTACCAGTATCAACAAGTGACTTCATTCCAGGTGGATGAGAAGAGATAACCTCTGGATGGACAGTTGAGCATTAGCTGGATTTCTTTACTGATTTGTGATTCTTTGAATTTTTGATGAACGTGTGTGCTCATGTGATGTTTGTGATTGTATCATAAGGCTAAACTTTGTAAATTAATCTTACTCAATTAATTATAGAGTAGAGTGTTCTCTTCATCTTCGCGACCTTGAAAAAGGAACCCACCAGCTCCTAGTAGAAAAGCATCATGATATTAAAATATGAAAAGCCATTAGTGTAGGGGATTTATTTGAAAGTTAAACAACTGTCTCACTAACAATTAAAGAAAAATACTGTTTAAGAAAAGTTTTTAAAAAAAATTCCTATTCATATTTTCTATTTTTACTTGATGGTAGAGAGTTTTAATTAATTTTCCTTTAAGAAATAAAGTAGCTTTCAGATTTATTTAATCACTGTTATGAGATTGGATAGTTTTTTGATCTAGATCCAGTTTATCTCAACGTTTTTCTTCACCATGGTAGTCTGACTGCATTGTTTTTGCTTTTGTACAAAGTTCATCAATGGTTTGTTCCATGATTGTATCTTGACTCAATTCTATTATTACTTATTATCTTGTTGTTTTCATTAATTTTTTTCTTTTCTGTGTGTAAAATGTCATGTTTGCTTTTATGTTCAATCATTTCTGTCCTTTTTCTGCCTGATACTTCTACAATGTATGATTCTTAGATTGTGCTAAATTTGAAGCAAGATTAGTCGTTGGGAATGTTTTTGTATTAAGCAGTGCATCTGGCCGGTGACTCATCACCACAAATTTGTAGATGTGAATTATTTCTTGTCTGATTAATGACGGACCATTTGTCCATTTACAAGACAACTTCAGTTTTTTTTCGCTTTCTGAGTTTATCACACAGATTTGTCCCTAATACTGTACAAATTACTAAAAATATAGTGCTACCAGGGGACTTCTTCTTCTCCTTTCGGCTTTTCCCTTCAGGGGTCGCAACAGAGACTCAATTGCCTCCATCTAACCCTGTCTTCTGTATCCTCTTCTCTCCCACCAACTACCTTCATGTCCTCTTTCACTACGTCCATAAACCTCCTGATTGGTCTTCCTCTAAGCCTCCTTGCCTCGCAGTTCAAAACTCAGCATCCTTCTACCAATATATTCACTATCTCTTCTCTGGACATGTCCAAACCATCTCAGTCTGGCCTCTCTGACTTTATCTCCAAAACCTCTAACATGTACTGTACCTCTGATGAACTCATTCCTGATCCTATCCATCCTGGTCACTCCCAAAGACAGCCTCAGCATCATGTGACTGTAAAGAAGTCTATACTATCTTTCAAGAGACTGGGTTCAGCAAAAATTTAGAAAGTCATAATTAGAACAACAGAACATCTCTGCGCGGAAACAACACTATCACTATCAATGATGGTAACTGGTATCACTGGTACCATTAATTTCTAACAAATAGAAGACAGATAGTCAAAATTAATCAGACATACTCAACTTCTGTTACTGACTCAGGAGCATGAGCTGTGTGAGCTCTCCTTTACTTTTCACACTTTGTACTGACAATTGAAAAACTGATCATCCATCCATCCATCCATTCTCTACCGCTTATCCGGGGTCGGGTCGCGGGGGCAGCAGCTTGAGCAGGGAAGCCCAGACTTCCCTCTCCCTAGCCACTTCGTCCAGCTCCTCCGGGAGAATCCCAAGACGTTCCCAGGCCAGCCGGGAGACGTAGTCTCTCCAGCGTGTCCTGGGTCGTCCCCGTGGCCTCCTCCCAGTAGGACGTGCCTGGAACACCTCACCAGGGAGGCGTCCAGGAGGCATCCTGACCAGATGCCCGAGCCACCTCATCTGGCTCCTCTCGATGCGGACGAGCAGCGGCTCGACTCTGAGTCCCTCCCGGATGACCGAACTTCTCACCCTATCTCTAAGGGAGAGCCCGGACACCCTGAGGAGGAAACTCATTTCAGCCGCTTGTATCCTGGATCTCGTTCTTTCGGTCACGACCCATAGCTCGTGACCATAGGTGAGGGCAGGAACGTAGATCGACCGGTAAATCAAGAGCTTTGCCTTTCGGCTCAGCTCCTTCTTCACCACGACGGACCGATACAGAGTCCGCATCACTGCAGACGCTGCACCGATCCGCCTGTCGATCTCCCGTTCCATCGTACCCTCACTCGTGAACGAGACCCAGAGATACTTGAACTCCTCCACTTGGGGCAGGATCTCATCCCCAACCCGGAGAGGGCACTCCACCCTTTTCCGACTGAGGACCATGGTCTCAGATTTGGAGGTGCTGATTCTCATCCCAACCGCTTCACACTCGGCTGCGAACCGTTCCAGTGAGAGTTGGAGATCACGGCTTGATGAAGCCAACAGCACCACGTCATCTGCAAAAAGCAGAGACGCAATACTGAGGCCACCAAACCGGACACCCTCAACGCCTTGGCTGCGCCTAGAAATTCTGTCCATAAAAGTTATGAACAGAATCGGTGACAAAGGGCAGCCTTGGCGGAGTCCAACCCTCACTGGAAACGAATCCGACTTACTGCCAGCAATGCGGACCAAACTCTGACATCGGTCGTACAGGGACCGAACAGCCCTTATCAAGGGGTTCGGTACCCCATATTCCCGAAGCACCCCCCACAGAACCCCCCGAGGAACATGGTCGAACGCCTTCTCCAAGTCCACAAAACACATGTAGACTGGTTGGGCGAACTCCCATGCCCCCTCAAGGACCCTGCGGAGGGTGTAGAGCTGGTCCACTGTTCCACGGCCAGGACGAAAACCACATTGCTCCTCCTGAATCCGAGATTCGACTTCCCGACGGACCCTCCTCTCCAGAACCCCTGAATAGACCTTACCAGGGAGGCTGAGGAGTGTGATCCCCCTGTAGTTGGAACACACCCTCCGGTCCCCCTTCTTAAAAAGGGGAACCACCACCCCAGTCTGCCAATCCAGAGGCACTGTCCCCAATGTCCACGCGATGTTGCAGAGGCGTGTCAACCAGGACAGCCCCACAACATCCAGAGCCTTTAGGAACTCCGGGCGGATCTCATCCACCCCCGGGGCCCTGCCACCGAGGAGCTTTTTAACTACCTCGGTGACCTCAACCCCAGAGATAGGAGAGCCCGCCTCAGAGAACCCAGACTCTGCTTCCTCATGGGAAGGCGTGTCGCCGGAATTGAGGAGGTCTTCGAAGTATTCTCCCCACCGAGTCACAACGTCCCGAGTTGAAGTCAGCAGCGCCCCATCCCCACTATACACAGTGTTGATGCTGCACTGCTTCCCCCTCCTGAGACGTCTGATGGTGGACCAGAATCTCCTCGAAGCCTTCTGGAAGTCGTCCTCCAAGGCCTCACCGAACTCCTCCCATGCCCGAGTTTTTGCCTCAGCAACCACCAAAGCTGCATTCCGCTTGACCAGCCGGTACCTATCAGCTGCTTCAGGAGTTCCACAGGCCAAAAAGGCCCGATAGGACTCCTTCTTCAGCTTGACGGCATCCCTTACCACCGATGTCCACCAGCGGGTTCTGGGGTTGCCGCCACGACAGGCACCGACCACCTTACGGCCACAGCTGTGGTCGGCCGCTTCGACAATGGAGGCGCGGAACATGGTCCACTCAGACTCAATGTCCCCCGCCTCCCCCGGAACGTGGGTGAAGTTCTGCCGGAGGTGGGAGTTGAAACTCCTTCTGACAGGGGATTCCGCCAGGCGTTCCCAGCAGGCCCTCACAATACGTTTGGGTCTGCCAGGTCGGACCGGCATCTTCCCCCACCATCGGAGCCAACACACCACCAGATGGTGATCGGTTGACAGCTCCGCCCCTCTCTTCGCCCGAGTGTCCAAGACATGCGGCCGCAAGTCCGATGACACGACCACAAAGTCGATCATCGAACTGCGGCCTAGGGTGTCCTGGTGCCAAGTGCACATATGGACACCCTTATGTCTGAACATGGTGTTCATTATGGACAGTCCGTGACGAGCACAGAAGTCCAATAACTGAACACCATTCGGGTTCTGATCGGGGGGGCCGTTCCTCCCAATCACGCCCTTCCAGGTCTCACTGTCATTGCCCACATGAGCATTGAAGTCCCCCAGCAGAACGATGGAGTCCCCAGTGGGAGCGCTCTCCAGCACCCCCTCCAAGGACTCCAAAAAGGGCGGGTACTCTGAACTGCCGTTTGGTGCATAAGCACAAACAACAGTCAGGACCCATCCCCCCACCCGAAGGCGGAGGGAGGCTACCCTCTTGTCCACCGGGGTGAACCCCAATGTACAGGCGCCAAGCCGGGGGGCTATAAGTATACCCACACCTGCTCGGCGTCTCTCACCATGAGCAACTCCAGAGTGGAAGAGAGTCCAACCCCTCTCGAGAGGACTGGTACCAGAGCCCAAGCTGTGTGTGGAGGTGAGCCTGACTATATGTAGTCGGAACTTCTCGACCTCACACACCAGCTCGGGCTCCTTCCCTGCCAGAGAGGTGACATTCCACGTCCCAAGAGCCAGCTTCTGTAGCCGGGGATCGGATCGCCAAGGTCCCCGCCTTCGGCCACCGCCCAGCTCACAGTGCACCCGACCCCTATGGCCCCTCTCACAGGTGGTGAGCCCATGGGAAGGGGGACCCACGTTGTCCTTTCGGGCTGCGCCCGACCGGGCCCCATGGGTGCAGGCCCGGCCACCAGGCGCTCGCCTTCGAGCCCCACCTCCAGGCCTGGCTCCAGAGGGGGGCCCCGGTGGCCTGCGTCCGGGCAAGGGAAAACGTGCTCCACTGTTTTGATTCCTCATTAGGGGTCTGTGAGCCGTCCTTTGTCTGGTGCCTCACCTAGGACCTGTTTGTCATGGGTGACCCTGCCAGGGGCACAAAGCCCCAGACAACTTAGCTCCTAGGATCATTGGGACACACAAACCCCTCCACCACGATAAGGTGACGACTCAAGGAGGAGAAAAACTGATCATTTTAATACATTTATTTTGTCATCAGTATGCTACGGAGTAGTGTAGTGATGTGAAAATTAAATTATTATTAATTCAATCTTATCTTAATGAAACAGATTTGCTGCACTGAGTCTGCAGCATGTGGGTGCCATAATCTGTAGCCTCTGTCCACACAAGATCAGCCAATACAAATCAGAGAAGAAGACTCTTTATTTGTATCAGCTTGTTACGATCAAAGGAACACACAAATTGTGAATAAAGAAGATTGATGACAACAATCAACAAGGTCAATGTACTTTAACAACATTGAAGTTTTCTCTGATATGAGTCACAGTGGACAGATTTTAACTCTTTCTGTTTTCATAGAGAATCTAAAGTCAATATTCACATATTGTGAACAATCTCTTGATATTTTTGATGTATTATTGAAAATTTACCAGTGTAGCATTGTATTGCTTTCAGGTCATATGTTCAACAAGGTTAAAATTCCCTCAGTTAACCTCTGATACTGGTGTCCTTGTGTTTATGATAACAAGGAGTCATATCTGATTGGGCATTATCCTTGCTTTATCTCTGCGTCACATCAGCTATGTTATCAAACAAAATCTAATCTTGTATGCATTCATAAAGGCTTTCCAGTTGTCCTTGCTTTTTTGGGGCATTTTAAATGCCAGGACTGGCACCAATCTTCTTTTTTTTTTTTTTAAAGAATGTGTTAGGATTGGGGAAAATGGTTTAAATACTAGCTTTTTGCAGGGTCAACAAAATATTGTTGAAAACAGAGGTTCTCCTGGTTTTATTTGTGTTGTGTATCTCCTCAGCTAAAAGGCTGTTGGCACTCTCCTGTTATTCAGGTATTAAGTGTAACATATTTAGCTTCTGGCCATTGCTTCCTAACTGTACCCACACAAGTCGAAGATCACTGTTGCTGTACTGTGTCTTGCTCTCGGTTGGGAATACCCTTAGTTCAGCATTCAAATCATCTAGCTTCTATATTAAGAATCCCAATCTGGCCCATCATTAAAGAAGATATTTTTGAAAAATAAATAAGCACAATTTTTATTTAACATTTAAGGTTTTCTAATGTCATTGTTAAAGAGAATTATAGCTGAAGTCTACCTTTAAATCTGGCTTTGATAAGAGGGTGTCGTGGTTTGCAAGAAATACAAGTTTTGTAATTATCATCCAAAAACCCAGATAACTAGAATTCAAATGGGAAGTGCATGTCAAATAATATAAATGAAATAAATAAATTAGAAAAATGAAGTAGTACCTAGACATAGGAGCTACTAGACATACAAGTTTTTTGAAAATGGAAATATTGTTCATTCCATATTTTTGTTCGACATACAATTCGTGCTTCGGGACACCAAAACTAGTAGTGTTTGATATTTGAATAAGCTCACTTGAAAACCTCACACTGTCACGTTTTTAACTCCACCCACTACCTCTCAATAAAGCGCCCAACCAATCACGGCGCCCAACGCATCTGCCAGAAGTAATCACGTGAACAATATGGCATAAGGCTTCGGGCAGCGAGGCTTTTTGTTACAGTTATGCCTTTCGTCCAGAAGATAATGCAGATACCCGGGCCGAAAACACTGGCCAAAGTGAAGTTTTTTGAAAACGTCACGTATGCGTTGTCACGTGGATGCTGTAACCGAAACATTTTCTATCCCCCCCAGCGTCTCCCTGCGACGAAAACCGCTGTGACGTTAGTGTGTGTGACCCGATGTTACATGTACACGAAGAATGGATGGTGTTAAAACCTGCTATTTTCTGACGTATGACAGCTCCACGTCGAAGATGCATTGATAAACATGCTTGACAGTTGGATATTTGTTTGTCTGTTTCTTTCTTTATGAGTATTAAGTTTATATATTTATTTATTCATTAATTCATTAGTGTTCCTCGCCGACTCCAGCTCTGGGTCAGACTGGGATATGCTGCCTGCTGGTGGGAGAACTCTGTGAACTTCCTCCTCCAGGAGGAACAAGTGTTTTCTAAAATATTGTTTTTTAATAAAAAACAATGATGTGACCCAAGCATAATCACTGGCTGTACCTCAGGCCCCATCCACTTGATGACAGATTTTTTTGAAAATGCAACTTTTTGAAAACGCATCGAAAATGATTTGCGTCCACACGACAGCCTTTTCAAAAAAATCTCCGTCCACATGTAAACGCATACATGCGTTTCCGAAGAAGTCTACCAGAATGTTTTGGAGGACATCATGATTCCTTCTGCTGAGGATCTGTATGGAGATGCAGATTTCATCTTCCAGCAGGACCTGGCCCCCTGCCCATACTGCCAGAAGCACCAAAACCTGGCTTGATGCTCATGCCATCACAGTGCTTGACTGGCCAGCCAACTCGCCGGACCTAAACCCCATTGACAATCTACGGGGTATTCCCAAGAGGACAATGAGGGGCACCAGACCCAACAACAAAGAAGAGCTGACAGCAAGCATCAAAGAAATCTGGACTTCCACAACTCCTATGCAATGCCACCGGCTGATTGGCTCAATGCCACGTGGCATCAAGGCAGTGATTAAGGCAAAGGGATTCCCAACCAAGTATTGATGTTGAAAGTACCATATTTTGATTGATTGATTTCTTTCTTTCTTTCTTTTCTGCAAAAACTGAGAAATAAATGGTGATTTCTTCACAGTATTCTAATTTTTTGAAATCCTGTTTTCGTGGATTTTATGAGCTGGAAGCCAAAATTATGTAAAAAGAAACAAATAAATACCTGAAATTGTTTAAACTGTGAGCCATGAATCTATAATATATGAAAGTTTAACTTTCTGAATGGAATTATGGAAATTAAACAACTTTTCCACGATATTCTAATTTTTTGGAAAGGGTCTGTATATTGATCCATGTGTCTACTCATCTTAGCCGCCATGATGCCTTACAGGAGCTTCCATGTTGTACAGAGACAGCTTATTGGCCGGTAGTTGGATGGGGTAGATCCCTTCTGTGGGTCTTTCATGGTCAGGACTGTCCTGCCTTCAGTCAACCATTCTGGGTGCGTTCCATCCCTTAGCAGCTGGTTCATCTGTGCTGCTAGACGCTCATGGGGTGCTGTTAGCTTCTTTAGCCAGTATGTATGGATCATATCGGGGCCTGGTGCTGACCAACTCTTCATCTTTGACACTCTTTCTTGGATGTCTGCCATTGAGATGGTTACTGGCTCTTGTTCTGGGAGGCAGCTGTGGTCAGTGCTCAGGTCCATTAGCCACTGGGCATCGGTGTTGTGTGATGCTTCTCTTTCCCATATGCCCTTCCATATATATATATATATATATATATATATATATATATATATATATTAGATTAGATTCAACTTTATTGTCATTACACATGTACAAGTACAATGTAACGAAATGCAGTTTGGCATCTAACCAGAAGTGCAATTAGTTTAGAGTACAATTACAGAATGAGACATAAATACACTATACATAATACACAGATGGATAACAGTTGTTGTGGTGTGAATATACTATACATGTTTAAGTAGTATGGACATATTTTACTGGTGGGATAGAGATGTGTGGAGGGGTCAGCGGGGGGCAGAGTTCAGTAGGGAAACAGCTCTGGGGAAAAAGCTGTTCCTCAACCTGCTGGTTCTGATCCGGAGGTTCCTGAAGCGCCTGCCGGAGGGCAGTATATATATATATACTGTGTATATATATATTATGCACAGGAAATGTATGCATATCTATTGGTTGACAAAAATAATTTAAATTTAGGGTGTTTAGGGCTTTTTTACAAGGCTAGAACATATTAAAATTATTTTAGTGATTTTAAATGGGAAGAATTTGAGTAATTTAACTTACGAGCTTAGTCATGAAATGAATTTAACTCGTATCTCAAGGGACTGCTGTGCCAAAGATAGTGTGCAGAAAATCAGCAGGTCAAGGTCAGCATCAGTTTGCACCAATACCTACAGTTATGGAATGCTCTGATTTTCTTGCTCAGATTAGATTTAACCAAGGTTTTCATTCGTTTACAATGATCTTCATGAGTTCAGGAATTAAAAGTATGATAAACAGGAGGAGGATGTTATTCAAACAAAAGTATGTGGATAGATATAATAGTTAACCCTTTATAAGATAGCTTGCCAAGTTTGAAACAACACATGTATGGTTAAGCCTGTTCACCATGGACTGATTTGATTTGACTTATGACACAGTGGAGGTTTGACAATCTAAGAAAAAAAATATTGACCAATGAGAAAGATTTTAATTAAATGAAGTGTGGCTGTCAAGTCAAGAATGTGTACACTTTGTTTTAGATACATTCTGCTTTAGTTTTGAAGTCTTGATCATGAATGCTTGATGTTTGCCAATATTTCAATCAGGAAACACTATAGAGCAATACAAGGATTCGAATAAAGAAATATTACATTTTTTGGGAAAAGAAATATAGTCTTAGACATTTAAACTCAGACAGAGAAGGAGATAAGTTAAAGAGGTAAATGAAGAAGCAGGGCTAGCTTGTACAGGTTATCAAAGTATGTCAGAACACAGAAATAAGAATGAGGAGACAGTTTTTGTTTTAACTGTATTGTCTTCCAGCTTTAATGAGTTTTTATCACCAACCTGCAGGAAAAATAAACTTGGACTTTCTGAAACATGATGAATCATAACCTTCATGTGTATTTGAATTATATTAATAAACTGTGATTTAACTTCTAGAAATAAATGTGAGCCAATGAGCCAAAGGTGGATGTTCTGAATACTGCAGATCTGTTTCATTTATGGTAGTTCCTGTGCTTCTGTCTATCAGAAAAGCCATATGATTTGCATTGGGTAGATACGCTTTATGAAGCACATACAATATGTGTAATATTATTTCCCAAGCATTGTGGTGATGTGATAGCATTTGAATATGCTTACAGAAAGTTATTGATATTTTCAACCACAGAGTTATGCATACAGAGTATAATGTGGTTAGCTGTGAATTCTGTCAGCAAGCAATCATGCTTTTTATGTATGAAGAAATTCAAAATACACCAATTTAACAGTTTATTTTAACATGCAATGGGTGTGTTATTTCTGATCATGTATTATGACTGTATGTATTTATGTACGTAGCACTTGTTGACAGTATAGCAAATGTAAACATTCTCCAACATTAATTAGCAGATGTTCTCTTCTTGCAGACATGCTGTTTTTGTGTCTGACCTGCTAGTCAGCATTGATAGTGTTGTGAGATGGTAAGAATAGATGTCATGTAACCTCTGTATTTCCTGGCAGTTCTTTACGGTGCCTGGAGGCTTGATTCTGTTTGGTTTTAATTTTTTAAGGTATGTTGCTCAAAACATTAAAAGTAAATGGATGACGATGAAGTGCTATACTGTAACTTTAGGCACTCTGAATGTAGTTACAAAAATTATTAACAGCAAGATACGTGTTTTCTCTGTTATTCTTCTGTTACTATATTTATTTTGAAGTATGAGAGAAACTATATCTTTTACATTGGAAGCTGCTATATGTCCATCAATGGCTGAAGCCTGATTTTGTTTTATTTTTTATTTTAAATGCCAGGAAATTCCTCCAACTTTGCCTCGTCCTTGACAGCCATATAATCATTAAAGATCAGCCGAACTGGGATTGTTGTGGATGCAGCGTGGCGGTGTGTGTGTTTGTGTGTGTGTGTGTGTGTGTGTGTGTGTGTGTGTGTGTGTGTGTGTGTGTGTGTGTGTGTGTGTGTGTGTGTGTGTGTGTGTGTGCGTGTGTGTGTGTGTGTGTTTATAGTAGGGCTAAAAGTTTGGACACCTATTAAATAAATTTCTTTTATTTTCATGACTATTTACATTGTAGATTCTCACTGAAGCTATAAAAACTATGAATGAACACATGTGGAGTTATGTACTTAACAAAAAAGGGTGAAATAACTGAAATGAATGTTGTGGGGGGGTTTTTTTGATGCAAAGTCTCAAAGATATCAAAGTCTCCTGTGATGTACTGTATAGTGTATACATATTTGAGTGGATTAAAGGATGGAGACAAGTGAACTATTGGAAACCTTTACACTACCTACCACGATGCAGTCTGTTGTTCAGGAACAATGGCAACGATGGCACAAGTACATGATGCGACCATGCCGTTGGGAACCAGCCCAGCACGGATCTTCTGTCCTAAGTGTCGTCAGACGGTCCTGTCCAAGGTGGACTTCCCGTGTGCTCACCTTCCTGCTCGTCACAAGACTCTGCATCATTGTCTTTGCTTTAGCTTTCTTGCTGTTCCTGTTCGGTGTGCACCGACTGAAAGATGCCATTCACACCTGTCCTGCATGCAAGACTCAACTTGGGGCCTACAAACACTTGTTTGTGACTGATGAGGGCAGCCCTGATTATTGCCCCTAGTTATTTTAAATTTTGTTAGAGTTTTTTTTACAGCTAAAGAGGCAGGGAATGCAGATTTTTTAATATGGATGTTTTTTAATGTATTATTGGACGTCTACTACATACATCCCACCCCCTCAACAACTGCGGATTCTGTTCTGATTTGAGGAGTCAAAATCTTGTCCTCCAATCAAAGCTAGCATATCTTAAACTGGAATAAAATTAATGTCAAAGTGAATAAAATTGAAAATATTTCATGATCCAAAAAATCCAAATTTGTGCATTGTTTTTGTCTATGTACAAGATTGTGATCATTTTTAAAATTAATTTTGAGTTCCGGTTCTACATTGTGATCCTATGTCAAACCTTTAATGTGAATAAACTGTGACCATGCAAAAAAAAAAGAAAAAAGATGTTTCTAGAAAAAAGATCTTTCTAGTGTCTTCAAAGTATCCCCTATTTATTCTGGTTACTGTTTTGCACTCTTTGCAATCTCTCGATGAGCTTCAAGAGGTAGTCACCTGAAATGGTTTTCCAATAATCTTGAAGGAGTTCCCAGAGGTGTTTAGAACGTCTTGGCTCCTTTGCCTTCACTCTGCAGTCCAGCTCACCCCAAAACATCTTGATTGGGTTCAAGTCCAGTCACTGCGGAAGCCAGGTCATCTGCCGCAGCATTCCCTCACTCTCTTTCTTGGTCAAATAGCCCTCACACAGCATAGAGGTTTGTTTGGGGGCAGTGTCCTGTCGAAAAAATAAATGATCGTCCAACTAACCGCAATGCGGATGGGATGGCTTGTCGCTGCAGGATGCTGTTGTTGCCACAGGTTCAGTGTGCCTTCAATTTTTAGTAAATCCCCAACAGGAGCTTTTTTCAGTCTTGATATGTCTTGGCTGTGACGAAAACTGATTTGGCTCCATTTGTGTGATCCGTGTTCACAGGTACAATCAGAATGGATGTCTTTAAAACTATGAAGGTGGCATGTCTGTATGGATTCTCCGTTATCCAGGTCACGGTTATCCAAAGCTGTTTAAGTCAATCCACTGGACTGAAGAAGTCTCTTGGATGAGAGACGAAATGTCTTCAAGAACTTTCTTAACGTCCAGGGGATTGACTGAAACAGCTTTGGTTATGAGGGTGGCGACAATTTTTCAGGCGTTTTCAGCCATCTTGTTGTTCCAAGCCCAAGTGTTGTTGCTGCACATTCAGCATAGAAGAAGGTTGGCTGTTTTCCGACAGATAATCACTTCATGTCTTAAACATGTTGACAAACATTTTTAACACTTGAATATTTGTTCTTCTGTTTTTTCTTAACAGAGTCATAAAGTTTTTATATTGTTTATATTTCTTAATGGCGGAACGGTGGCGCAGTGGGTAGCGCTGTCGCCTCACAACACAGCAGTTCCAGGTTCAAGTCCCGCTCTGTGCAGAGTTTGCATGTTCTCCTCGTGCCTGTGTGGGTTCTCTCCAGGTTCTCCGGCTTACTCCCACCTCCAAAAGCATGCGCTTCAGGTTGATTGGTCCCAAATTGCCCATAGGAGTGAGTGTGCGTGGTTGTCTGTCTTTGTGTGTGTTTGATTTCCTATCAGTAATATGTGTCTCTTTTTCTTAATTAACTTTTGATTGTTTTTTATTCAAGAAAGCGCTCATTGTCACTTGCTTGTTCTCCAACTTTTGCATCTTTTTCGGAGGCATAGTGATAATCAGTAAAACAGTCAATCAATCAACCTTTATTTGTATAGTACTTAATCACATCAGCAGACATTTCAAAGCGCTTTGACAGAGAAACCCAACAGGATGCTTATGCTTGCACTGGATGGTCAAATTAACTCCTCGCTCTCACTGCAGCGTGTGGAACAAGCAGACGTCGTGTGGCCGTTTGGTTGATTTTAATAAGGCAGAATCACGCAGC
This sequence comes from Antennarius maculatus, assembly GCA_013358685.1. Lineage (NCBI taxonomy): Eukaryota > Metazoa > Chordata > Actinopteri > Lophiiformes > Antennariidae > Antennarius > Antennarius maculatus. Next base: position 12,336,273 of record CM023609.1, read on the forward strand.
TGAGTCTAATGAAGAGAAACTCGCACAAGATCAAAATATAATGGCGATTGCCAGGTCTGAAATTTAAGTAGAGAAATGAAAAAATTGTGAGTATTTTTGTTGAATGGAAGCGCATTTAAAGCTTGCATCCCGGGGTCGCACAATTATCAGACAGCGTGCATCCCTGTCAAAAAATGTACGTCAAAGATGCAAGGGAGCACGCAAACAGGAACACTGCTCACTATTTATTCAAGTCATGAACCGACCCAGACCACTTTGCCTCTACATCAGAAATATAGTATGCAGCATCACATACGATCTTCACAGTGTAGGGAATGACAGATGTTAGTTTAACTATAATGCAGTCTTTAACGTGTTGAAACAACAGTCCGTCTACATGTACTTACACATTTATGATTTCAATGGACTTCCTATTCACACAATAGGAAGTATTGACCAGGTTAGGTTTTTGCCCGCAAGAAATGGCGGTTTTTGACTGCTGAATGCTGACTGTTTTGCTGTTTGATGGTAACTATTGGTTGAGTCAATTGAGAAACTTAATGGAAATAAAACAGAGTAATCAAGCAACGAGTGGTGTGACTGCATCCCTAGCTGATTCAATTTAATGCAAGTCAACAGAGTAAATGCAGAATATGGCAAAAAATGTACATTTGTTATGTTGTGCAATATGGGCTCATGTGGACATGCAGGGTACATCACCATAAATTATCCATTTTCAATATATTTATAAATGATATATGTTTTGCGTTTTTGTAGTAGTGAGATCATTACTGTATCACTCAATTAGGAAAATGATGGGCATAGATACACATAAACGGTGAACTTGGCTGCTATCTTTGACTGCCATATTATTAGACATTCCTCATTCATTTTTTTTTTTCATTTCTTCCACTTCACAGGCTGTAGGGGGCCTATCCCAATGAATTGGGCAAGAGGCGCACTGCCAGTGCATCAAGGAGCCACACAAAAGACAAACAACCACTCATGCACACACTCAAACCTCCGGACAATTCTGAGTCAATCAATTCACCTGAAGTGCACATTTGTGAAGGTGGAAGGAAACATGGTGGAAGGTGGAGGGACAGAACCCACGTAGACACAGGGAGAACATACAAACTCCACACAACTCTGTAGAGTTCAGTGTCTCTCACCAAATGAAAGCTGATATGCTGAGTTGGGGAATTAATAACGTAGGTGTAATGTTTCCTCCTGGGAAGTCTCCCTCGTGCTGCCATTGCTTTTGCTTTCTGACCTAATCAGGCTTTGGATCTTACTTATAGGCCTCTAAGGCCCAGTGAAACAGTCTAGATCTTTCTTTCAAGCCATAGACCATGAGGCCCTAAAATAATGGGAAATAATCTTTAAAAAATCTCCTTGTTGTTAATAGTGACAGAAGTCTCACCTGATAAAGTTAAAAATCTTTTAAAGTAGAATCTTTTCAAAGTCCTTTCAAAGTTTTTTAGGCACAAAGCTACTTGTTGCACTTAAATCCATTTTTATTTGGTTAGAACTGTTGTTACTTGTCCTCCTTGTAGGCCTTTGTTGTTCAGCACTAGTCAACACTATTTGAAATGTGTTACACAATAAATTAAGATTATGATTAAATCCCTAGTTGCAGTAGTAGTACTGCTGTCAAAATCCAGGCTTCTTGACCTTGACCACAAAAATTTAACACAAAAATTTGAAAGTAACAATGTAAACAAAACTTTATTTCGCACAAAATCAGCATAACAATTTATATTTTTCTGTGTATAGCAAGCAAAATTTTAAAAAAACCTCATCAAACACATTTATACCGATTGAGAGTAAGAGAAAGAAAAAGAAGCAAGCTTAAAGACACATTAGGCTCACCACCTCAACTCCTCTTTATCTTCAAACATTAAGGAAAGAAAAGAAAACAGACCAAAACATACACCAAAGAAACCACTAGCAAGGGAAAAGTAGTACAATCATAACAACTACTGCATGTGTGGATGACTCATCTCAAAAAGGAACATAGGTCAAAGCTAACACCATAGAACCCCAAACAATGCTGGGAAGCTGTTGCGCTGAAGTTGTTTTCCAATCATTTCACCCCCAGAAAAATACAAAAGAAATATTTTTTGGATGAATTTTAGTTGATTCTGTCATCATTTTGTCACCACATGATTGAAGCTACTTTTAGTTCCACTAATATGGTTATGAAAAATTATAAAAGAAGTAAATTCACCTTACCCATGACTAATTACTGTATGATACAAAATTAACCATATTTTTAAATCAGTAAGTAGCTACGTCAAACCCTTGGAATAATTCAATAATGCTCTGGATCAATTAAAATTTGATCCAGAGCACTTAAAACTAACAAACTCATTGTTTGTTCTCTCAACATCAGTGCTCTTATTCTTGTAATTCAATCTGTTATACTCCTCAGTGATCTCTATAATTGCCTTTCCATTGGTTTCTGGGACAAAATATAGAACAAATGCTCCACTAATAATGCAGTAAGCCATAAAAAAAAGGAAGCAGTATTGGCCAAGTCCATCCTGTGTGAATGAATTATATTTAGTTAGATGATGGCTGAAGTGACAAAAAGACAGAGAAACAATTTATATGCATAATATGCAAGTAACATATACAGTAATAATCAATAGATGTCTCACCACAGTGTAGCCAAACGTCATTCCCAACACAAAGACACTCGACCACAAGATAATCCCAAAGAGAACATAAGCAGGAGGACGCCAGGCTTGTAGAAAGATGTCAGCAGGGAGAGAAAAACACCCTCCAGCTGAAAGCAGATAATTGTTAAAATGAATAAAAATAAGATCATCAGTACAATGTTTCACGTGTGAGGTGAGCAAGCGACACAAACTCACCCGGACCAAGTCCAAAAATAAAGATCAATAAAAAGATCAAGGCAATGCTTAGATATGGGATCCATGAACCTAGATGCTGTAGGAAGACAGGGACATTTAAACATTTTTGCTCTACAATACAAAGCTGCACTGTTAATGAGATATATTGACCTTGATGGACATTGTGAGAATAAGAAAAGCCATGGTAACACCCATCAACAGATAGCAGTATCCTACCATCCTCTTTCTGCCAGCAAAATCTAAAAGGAAAGACTTAGACACAACAGAGATAGTGAGATTAGCAAACATGTCAAATTGAGTTTCTTTCCACCAATCAAATTAGTGCATGTCTGAAATTATTGAAATAGGCTTAAATGAACTGCATGGGGTGAATAATTTCATATCTTGTGTAACTGAAATAATATTATACAGCTTTAGAGATTGCAGTGACTATAATACTGTGTAGCGTAAAATTCATTTTTAAATAATCAATCAGTCAGTCATTTTCTTAACCTGCTTATGCAGGTTGTGGGGGAGCCAGTGCCTATCCTGGCAGTCTCGGGGTGTGAGGTGGGGGACACTCTGGGCATGATGCCAGTGTACTGCAGAGCAACATAGAGACAAACAATCACTCACACACATTTATTCCTACGGTCAATTTGGGACTGGCCAATCAACCTGAAGCGCATGCTTTTGGAGGTGGGAGGAAGCTGGAGAACCTGGAGAGAGCCCACGCAGACATGGGGAGAGCACGCAAACTCCGCACAGAGCGGGACTCGAACCCGGGTCCGCTGTGTTGTGAGGCGACAACGCTAACCACTGCGCCACCTTGCCGCCCAAAATAATCAATCAATGAATCAATAAACTTTTATTTATATAGCGCTTAATCACATCTGAAGATATTTCAGATGTGATTAAGCGAAGAAGCCAACAATGATTATGTTGATAATCGTTAAGTATATTTCTGGAACCAAATTTGCTCCTATGACAAACAGAACATTGTAATGGTTTGTGGAGGTCAGTGAGGCTCCTTTTTACTGCATGTACAGTTTTTTTTAAACTGTTAAGACTTAGCTCTATAAACACATTACTTGTATGTAAATTGAGTCATTTTATTGTGTTTTTATAAAGGGCTGTTTTCTTTCAGCGTTTTGTTGTTTTTCAAGATTGTTATGTTTAATAAATTATATTCTGAGACCATCAATGGTTTACTCCTGAAGAATATTAACATTTAGTGTTGGAGTGAAAGAAATCTCACACTACAGTATTGTGCTATACTTACACCAGTTATCATTGAAATTAGCTCTGTTGTTCCGATACCCATGGTGAAGTAGTGTATCTGTTCCTCTGGTACTCCTGATGTACGGAAGATGTCAAAGGCATAGATATACAGCTGAATGAGAGAATAAAATATCAGATGCTGCCAAACATTGTGTTAGTATATGCTTGTGTCATGAAAAGGAAAGGTAAACATACTGCGCAAATTCCACTGAAGTTTACAAGAGCACATGGGAGGATCAGAGTCACTAGCTGCCATCTCACATCTCGAGAAGTGAGAACATCCTTTACAGTCTTTATCTCCTCTGTCTGTTTCCTCTCCTTCTCTTTCTTCATGTCCTCAAGCTCCATCTTTAAGTTATCTTCCTGCCATAGCCACCGTAAGGCTTTCATTCATTTAAAAAAAAAAAGACATGATTAAAATGATGTAGATTTATGACTCTATTTAAACATACAAAGTTTGTTGTCATTGTAAAGTTGAAAGTAATGAAATGAGAGCATTAGAACCACTACTTGAGATAACATTATCACAAATGTGGACGCAATTGCAATTTTTTTCACATTTCTATTTGCTACATTTGAGATACACAGGGTATCATGGCAGAAGCACAACATTAATTTTTAAAACAGCTTCTGTCATAAGACTTCAACATGTTGCAAGATATGAGGGCAAGCAGCAACTGATAAACTGTAACTGAGCTTTACAAAAGTGCAGTCAAACCAGGTCTACAGCTGCCTTCAGACCTGTATTTGGACCATTTATTTGCAAAAAAATACATTTACATACATAGGCAATACAAATAGCCAGATTACCAAAAATTAACTCAAACAAAAATTGCTCAGACACTGAATTTTTTTAAAAATTTCATATACTTTCTATAATCCCCGAAGGGAAATTAAGACAGCACACTCTAATATCTAGCATCTAGTATCAAACGCATGCATACACATGCATGCGTTTGATACTAGAGTGTGCTGTCTAGTACACTCTAGTATGCGTAATTGCGCATCAACAATTGTGACTCCACCTCATCGCGGATTTTTGGTCGGCAGTCACGTGATACCGTACACCCATTCTATTGGCTGACGGCATCCGGAAGTGTGCTTCTTCCTGTAATTGAGTTTGTTTGATGAGGGCCAGGTGTACAGAAATGAGCCAAAAAATTGCAGGTAAAACCTTTTTCTTTTATTTCTCTACTTACAACAACAACAAAAAACCATGTACTGTCAGCAGCACATCCTCCACCTTGAGCTAGTTTAGACCAAATTTTCCACCATGCTTTCGGTCAGAGCTTTTATACTGCTGGTCATGACCAACCGTCCTCTCCAGGGAACCTAACACAAACTCAGCCATAATTATGGTGACAATGATGATTGATTTAATCGGATGCTTTGTGTGTCTTTTATAAACTGAATGAAATGTACATATAAGCTAATAAAAATTGTAACAAACTGGAAACAATTGTGATTCACAGCTGATTCAGGTTGGGCCATGTGTAGCAAACAAATGTTTGGGTAGGTGCTGACCATGTGGAGCGAAAATAAATGACAGTATACTAGAATAAAAATAATTAACCCATTTCAGTGGTAAGGGCAGGCTGGCTTTACCACAGTTCCGTTAGTCTCGGACTTTCGTGAGACACAAAAGTCCTATCACAAACAGTCTATCAGAGTGTGGGAAAAGGTAATACAGATAGAAGGTGGTTTAATATCAGTATGGGGAGGGTTCATAAATGTTTAAATTACCATAAATAAGATAAATAGATTGCGATCTCAAACACAGATTCCTCAATCGCATTAACTGCAAAAACCGAGGGCGAATTGTGTGGTGTATATATTTTATATATGTGTATATATATATATATATATATATATATATGTACATATGTTAGTGCAGTGGTTCTTAACCTTGTTGGAGGTACCGAACCCTGCCGGTTTCATAAACTTTCATAAACTCCCGACACATCATGTCGGGTGTTTTGTCTTGACCCCCGTCTCCGCTGAAACCCTGAGACCGACTCATCGAACCCCTAGGGTTCGATCGAACCCAGGTTAAGAACCACTGTGTTAGTGCATAAAGGCCCCTGTAATACACACAAACACACACAAGGGGGCCTGTATCATGCAATGGGAGGTAGAGTGGCGGGCAGCCCATTTTGTGGACGCCCCAAATGAGCAACTTGTGTGGGGGACGGTGCCTTGCTCAGTGGCGACTCGGCAGTGCTCCGGAGGTGAGGTGACGCCTCCCACTGTCAGCTCACACTCCAGGTGTTTTTGGTCAAGGAGGGGAATCAAACCGCCAATCTTAGAGCATTGGATAACCCCTCTACCACCCACTCTACCACTGAGCCACTGCCACCCCGCTGGTGTGGAGGGGAAAAGTTTAGCCACTCGGTTCCGCAGCCAAGCAAACTTCCTCGGACCAGTCCCCCAAGCCTCGTCTGGCACTTCCTCAAAACAGTTTAGAGGTGGGGTTGAAAAGTAGGCAGTGACAAAGCAATACAACAAAAATTCATTAATCAGCTGAGGTAGCCAGCCAATAATTTAGATAATTAGGTAGGTTGTGTGATAGTTAATTTTAATATAAGGTACCTGTATAATCTACATTGTTTACACCAAATTCTAATTCTCGCAGGGGCATTGGACAGTGAGAGGTGGGGTTGAAAAGTAGGTTTGGGAATGGGCTTAAAATTTGGAAATGTGTAGAGAAATCTGTAAAAATGTACATAGATCTGCTGTAACAGAAATTGCAAATTTGCATGTGTGAAGGTTGTCTTTGTAATTCATCTAATGTCTTAATTGATATGCATTTTCATGTTTCATAAATGCCTCATGCACTTTATTAGCAGCTGAGTCACTGAGCAAACCGCTCACCTTGGTGTGGAAGTCGGTTGTGTTGGTTTTGGTTCTTTCTTTGTTTTCTGCTCTGACAGGAGTGTAAGTATTTCTACTCTGCAGTCAGTTAGAACTGAAGAAACCTCTTGGAAGAGAGGTGAAACTTCTTAAAACAACATAAACCAAGTCCACTTCGTTTATTTTGGCTCTTCTTGATTTACCTCCACCCGGATGACTGAGAGCCTACACAGAAATGCCGTATTGGTCCTGTATTGGTCATGGAATGGTGGTTAAAATCTTATTTGTGATATTTATGAAGAGAATTTTTCAAGACACATTAGGGACAGGGAGAATATCTGGCTTCATTAATTCATAATCTTCAGCACACATAGCACTGTCAAGTGTGATTCAGCTTCACACTTGACAGTGCTATGTGGCATGAGACTCAACACCTCCAAGCGGGAAGTAATAGCAAATAAAACATATTCTGATTCTGATAGATTCTGATAGTTTTTTAATAGAAATCATGGCCTTGTTGTGTGGGCCATTGTGAGTAAGGAGAATGTTGCACTCAACATATTCCTGTAATTACTACAAAGGTACACTACTTTATATAGCAGTAAATAGATTATGCTGTGTACAGCATAGTTATGATCCAATAAGTTATGTATAGCCCAGTGTGATATGTCAATGCAGGATTTGCTGTGGTTACTCACACTTTTTGGTCCCATCAACATCTCCTTTATCAATGTAAAGGTATCGAGCTGCCTCAGGGAAGAAAGGCAGAGTGACAAGCTGTAGAATTGCGGGAAGGCCACCTATAGCTAAGAGATATGGCCACATTTCTTCTGAACCTAATATCTCCCTAAACAGCATCAAAACAAAAAAAAGTTAATTAGTACAGTGTACAAAAACAAGGAATGCATATTATGTTACTGTATATTTTGTATTTCTTTATTAAACTTGTATACAGAACAGTGTCCTGATTCAAATATGTGTGTGTGTGTGTGTGTGTGTGTGTGTGTGTGTGCGTGCGTGCGTGCGTGCATGTGTGTGTGTGTGTAATAAGAATATTGTTATTGTAATGGTGAACAAATGCAAAAACACATGATTGATTTTCTGTTAAGTTTGTTTCTTTCTTTTAAATTTTTTCAATTTATGCTTCATTTGTTCTTACTTAATTCCAATAACTTGACCAAAGACTTTTCCAAATCCACTGATTATCGGGACAGTAAAAGTCAGGAAACCTCTGAGCTTGTTTGGAGAACACTCCCCAATGTACATGAGATGCACATTCAGACCAAGACCTGTAGTGAAAAAATATTTAAGAAAAAGGTGAAGCTTCCCAAAAACAGAAAATCTTGTGAGGTGCATCATACATTCAAGCAACATTGTCACATCATACCCATATTATATCCAAATAGAATTCTTGAAAGAAAGATCATCTCAAAAGATTTTGCCATACGACTGAAGAGTGCAAGTAGAGCAGCAACAACTGCCAAAACATTGTTCAACCAAAGAGTTTTTTTCCTGAAAAATAACATAAAAATCATATAATGAATAGGAATAAATGAAATGTTTTTGTATTGTTCATGGTACAGATTACAGATAATTCTACACATTCCATTATTTTTGTATTTTAATTTATGATGAAATGTGTGCAGATGAGAAGGAATTTTAACATTACTTCTAATTCTTATCTTTCACTTTGTGAATTGCTGTCTTATGTATGAAAATGTATTATAACCACGATTCTGTATTGTGTGCCTATGTGCGCACACATATATGCACATGTATTTGTGTGTATATGTGTGCTCATATATCTGTGTTTGTTTGTGTCTTACCGTCCATATCTGACAGCAAGCTTGCCACTGGTAAGAGCCCCGGCCAGCGCTCCAAGGCTGAACACTGATGCAATGAAGGACCAAATGAGCTGGTTGGATGAATCAGGAACTTGAACACCATACCTCAATATCCATGTTTGGTTCACAAATTTCTGAACGTGCTACAGACAGGTCAAAGAGGTCATTCTTTAGCACATTTTCTTTCTAACTGAAGACACTAGCTGTAAACCCAGCTACACATACATGAAATGATTCCCACAGTTAATGTTGTAAAACACACCACACACAGTCTATAAATCTGATGTGCATCATCACTCACACAGATTGACTCACTTGGAGAGCAGCTACAACCATTTAATTCTCACCTACAGTTCTCCATCCCATTACTATAAACTGTCACTCCAAATAATTATATAGTCCACATCCAAAGGTAAACTTTATGATACCTTGCAAAGAAGCAGAGCAATCACGGGACCAATCCATTCAACTAGAGAAACGTTCCCCGTTTAAAAGAATCTTTATGGCCCACACATAAGTGTGACATTTTATATAATGCTGCTCTGACACAATCCCCTGGCATGAGTATACTGTTGTTCTACTTAGCTCATGGCATCCATGCATTAACCCAATCTTCTTCTTCTTCTTTTCCTTTCGGCTTTTCCCTTTAGAGGTCGCCACAGCAAATCAGTTGCCTCCATCTAACCCTGTCTTCTGCATCCTCTTCTCTCACACCAACTACCTTCATGTCCTCTGTCACTACATCCATAAACCTCCTCTTTGGTCTTCCTCTAGGCCTCCTGCCTGGCAGTTCAAAACTCAGTGTCCTTCTACCAGTATATTCACTATCTCTCCTCTGGACATGTCCAAACCACCTTAGTCTGGCCTCTCTGGCTTTATCTCCAAAACCTCTAACATGTGCTGTCCCTCTGATGTACTCATTCCTGATCCTATCCTTCCTGGTCACTCCCAAAGAGAACCTCTGCATCTTCATCTCTGCTATCTCCATCTCTGTCTCCTGTCTTTTCCTCAGGGACACTGTCTCTTGACCAAACAACATCGTTGGTTTCACCACAGTTTTGTACACTTTTCCTTTCATTTTAGCTGAAACTCTTCAATCACTCATCACACCTGACACTTTTCTCCACCTGTTCCATCCTTCCTGTACACACTTCTTCACCTCTTTTCCACACTCTCCATTATTCTGGACTGTTGACCCTAAGTACTTAAAATCCTCCACCTTCTTGATCTCTTCTCCCTGTAACCTCACTCTTCCACTTGGGTCCCTCTCATTCACACACATGTACTCTGTCTTACTGCGGCTAACCTTCATTCCCCTCCTTTCCAGGAAAAAACCTCAACCTCTCTAGCTTCTCCTCCACCTGTTCCCTGCTCTCACTACAGATCACAATGTCATCTGCAAACATCACAGTCCATGGAGATTCCTGTCTAACCTTGTCTGTCAGCCTGTCCATCACCACAGCGAACAAGAAGGGGCTCAGACCTGATCCCTGATACAGTCCCACCTCCACCTTGAACTCCTCTGTCACACCTACGCCACACCTCACCACTGTCTTACAGTCTTCATACATGTCCTGCACCACTCCAAAATACTTCTCTGCCAGTCCAGACTTTCTCATACAATACCACAGTTCCTCTCTTTCCACCCTGTCATAAGCTTTCTCCAGATCCACAAAAACACAATGCAGCTCCCTCTGGCCTTCTCTGTACATCTCTATCAACATCCTCAAAGCAATACAGCGTCTGTAGTACTCTTTTTTGGCATGAAACCATACTGCTGCTCACAAATGCTCACGTCTGCCATTAACCCAATGCAAGCTGTATAAACAAGCAGATGGTGATGTGGAATAGAGTGCAGCTTCACATCCCAGCTCACAGTGATGCATACACCAGCAATGCTTCTGATTCACAAGAGGATTGTTTAAGTTTGATTAAGCTGTTCGCTTGATGAGCCATGTAGCAAACTATGCATCAGACTAATTTATAATATCTCTGACAAAAGGTTGCACTGCACCATATGGGAACAAATATAATTTGATTTGGGTTTCCAACCCTACAACTTGACAGCTCTGAATGGAGATCTGGAACATGGCATGACGACACACATCGGTGCCTCATTTAAACTGTATGTGAATACAGCACTGGTGGTCTGTTTTACAAAATGACCCGTATCATGTGACAGATGGGAGTGAATTGCTGCATGTATGGAATAAGTAGTTTGGTGGGGAGTCAACCTTGATACAATAGAGAAAAAGCTCTGAAGTTTAACAAATTTCTGATCAATGAACAGTCTACTGACTGCTGGGTTGTAACTAAAGAGGAATATTTTTTGTTCAGAGAATTACAAATGTAAATGATATTTAATATAGGTGAGTACATTAATGTGAGAACATTATGTAACAAAGTATTTCAAGGTGTGTAAACAAGGAGAGGGTAATGTGGAAAAGAATGCATTTTCACAGTGATGCGACCACCAACAATGTTTCTAATTCACAAGAGAATTGTTTGGGCTTAATTAAGCTACAATAGAGCAAAAGGTCTGAAGATTAACATATTTCTGATCAATGAATTGTTCAATGAATTACAAATGTAAATGTTACTCCATATAAGAAAGCACATTAATGAGAGAACATTATGTTACAAACTATTTCAATGGTCAAGCAAGTGCAATGAAGCAAGTATGACCTTATTTGGGCTGGTTGGACCACTGTATTTTGTAGACGATGTTAGAGAACTAGATGAATTTGGACATTTACAGACATTTAACGACTCTTCTTTTCTCTATCACTTTTACATAAAGATTTTATTAGTAAAGGATCCTGATTTTTCTTAGCAGTTCTTTACCTTACATCCAACTAATAAAACTCTTACCACTTCTGGATGAGGGATGATCGAAAATTGAATACCAAGTTGAAATGATCCCCCAACTCCTAACACCAGTGCCAGCAAATAAAGCCTCCAGTATTGCAGCTAAAATGTAAAGTGGAAAATTACTGCATTAAATAAACTTTGTCATTTAACTTGAATTTAGTTATTTACAGGACTTCATTACCGATTGTAGAAGAGGACAGTAGGAGTGAGAATATAAGTAGCAAATAATGGTTTGCATTGTATTCAAAAATATGTTGACCTTTACAAAACTTATAGTCATTATGTCTCACGGTGGAATAGTTACTATTGCATGCATTTGAGATCTCAAACCTCTGCTACTTCCTCATTATAGTGCAGTTTTTTTTATATTTTTGAAACAGTAGTTACTTTTAAAATTAAATACATCACTAAATAGACGTTCTTCCTCTTCTCGTGCCCTCTGAACATTTAGTTCTGATCATTGTTGCTGCACAGTGATTTATATTTAGACGTTTAGTAACTGTCATAAAATAAAGTATTCCAAAATTAAATGAATGACAAACCTTAATGTAACATTGATACATACCCTTCTTGGTGCACCATCTTCTTTCTGTTCTGTCTCAAAGTGATCTAGCTGTAGAAGGATGACAAACATACACACATACATACATACAGTACATACTGTACATACATACATACACACAAAAATACATACATAAAGCAAAATCATAGTGTTTTGAAATGAGTGATAAGAATACCTTTGCTGTAATTCAGGACAGATGTCCTTTGATCACAATATCATATCAAAAAGTATCTATTTACCAATGAGTTTTGTCTGAAATGTGATTATGATATAAGCACCAGTAAAACATTTCTTCAAACCCCTATCTGATTCAGTTTATGTGATTTTAAATTGGTCACCGCTATAAAAAAATTCTCATAACCGCAACTTCCTGTGTCGTAGGGAGTCATTGAACCTTGATGTAAATCAATGACATTTCTGACTATATGACTTTTCATGACTAGTTGCTCAAATTGCATCCATCCATCCATCCATCTTCAACTGCTTCAACCAGGTCGCGGGGGCAATAGTCTCAGGAGGGATGCCCATACTTCCCTTTCCCCAGACACTTCCTCCAGCTCCTCTGGGCAGATCACAAGGCATTCCCAGACCAGTCGAGAGACATAGTCCCTCTAGTGTGTCCTAGGTCTTCCCCGAGGTCTCTTCCCAGTAGGACATGCCCAGAACACCTTCCCAGGGAGGCGTCCAGGAGGCATTTGGAACAAATGCCAGAACAAATGCCCGAGCCACCTCAGCTGGCTCCACTCGAGGCGGAGGAGCAGCGGCTCTACTCCCAGCTCCTCCCTGGTGACTGAGGTCCTCACCTTACCTCTAAGGGCGCGCCCAGTATCCTCTACAGAAGATACTCTCTTCAGCCACTTGTATCCGGGATTGTGTCCTTTTGGTTATGACCCAAAAGCTCATGACCATAGGTGAGAGTAGGAACATAGATTGACTGGTAAATGTAGAGCTTCATCTTGTGACTTAGCCTCTTCTTCACTGCATCACTGCGGAAGCTGCACCGATCCGTCTGTCAATCTCATGTTCCATCCTTCTCTCACTCGTGAACAAGACCCCAAGATACTTAAACTCCTCCACTTGGGGCAAAGACTGTCCACCGACCTGAAGAGGGCACAACACCCTTTTCCAGTCAAGACCCATGGCCTCGGATTTAGAGGTGCTGATCCTCATCCCACTCCCGTCACACTCAGCTGCAAACCGTTCCAGTGCACATTGAAGGTCCAGGTTTGATGAGGCCAACAGGACAACATTGTCTGCAAAAAGCAGAGATGAAATCCTTTGGTCTCCAAATCGGACTCCCTCCAGATCCTGGCTGCGCCTAGAAAACTGTCCTGTCCATAAAGATTATGAACAAAACTGGTGATAGAGGGCAGCCCTGCTAAATCCCAACATGTACCTGGAACAAGTCTGACCTACTACCGGCAATGCAAACCAAGCTCTGGCTTTGGTCATACAGGGACCAGAACCTCATACTCCTGAAGCACACCCCCAAGATACCACGAAGGACACGATCAAATGCCTTCTCCTCCACACATGTGGACTGGTTGGGAAAGCTCCCACGAACCCCTTGAGCATTTGATGGAGAGTGTAGAGCTGGTGCAGTGTTCTGCAACCGGGACGAAAACTGCATTGTTCCTCCTGAATCCACGGTACGACTATAGGTTTAATCCTTCTCTCCAGTAGCCTGCAATAGACTTTCCCCGGGAGGCTGAGGAGTGTGATCCCCCTTTAGTTGGAACACAGCTTCCGGTCCCCCTTTTTGAAAAGAGGGACCACCGACCGGTCTGCCAGTCCAAAGGTACTGTCCCTGACTGTCATGCGATGTTACATAGATGTGTCAACCATGACAGTCCCTGCACATCCAGAGACTTGAGGTACTCAGTATGAATCTCCTCCACCCCCGGTGCTTTGCCACCAAGGAGTTTGGCAACCACCTCGGTGACTTCAGCTTGTGTGATGAATGAGTCCACCTCTGAGACCTCAACCTCTGCTTCCTTTGTGTAAGACATGGTAACGGGATTGAGGAGATCCTCAAAGTATTATTTCCACCACCCCCCACAATATCATTAGTCGAGGTCAGGAGCTCTCTCTACTGTAAACAGTGTTAGCTGTTGATCGCTTTCCCCTCCTGAGGCACTGAATGGTTTGTCAGAATTCCTTCGAGGCTGAACAACAGTCCTCCTCCATTGCCTCCCTGAACTCCTCTCAGACCCAAGTTTTTGCCTCCGCGACTACTTGAGCTGCAGTACGCCTGGCCTGCCTGTACCCATCAGCTGCCTACTGAGTCCTATAATTCAACAAGATTTGATAAGACTCTTTCTTCAGCTTGACAGCATTCCTTACTTCCTGTGTCCACCCCTGGGTTCGGGGGATACAACTCTTGTAACTTTGAGTTTACAAGAGTTGCACAATGCACAAAACGACTGTTAAATATTTTTGGTGATGATGAAAAGCCATAGATGGGAGCCAAACTGAGTAAACTGACACCTCTCCACTGCCAGTTCACACTCAAAACGATTTTGGTCCACACAGGTCTTGAATCAGCTACCTTCCAGTTCCCAGACCAAAACTTAAGACTGAGCTACTGCCACCCTTTGCAAATCCTTAATCCCAGATTACAGGACTTGCAATTCTGGTCTAGTGCACCAATTTTCATATGGCCATGCCATAACAACTTCCCCCTTAATTTCAAACTTTATCTTGCAGTCCTCAAACAATTGCTCTCGATACTAACTGGAAATCCCACTGTGCTGGTGCTGGTACTTCAGAGCAACTTTTGATATGTTAGACCACCCAGTCCTTTTATCTCACTTAGATCAGTTTCCAGGAATCTGTGGCAGGGATCTGTTCTATCCTCTTTGCACTGCATATACTGCATCTTGGGTCAATTATGGCAAAATACAACCTGTCTTTTTACTGTTATGTAGATGTATTAAAGTTTTATCTTAAATTTTGTGTTAACCTATATAAGAATATGAAGCAGTGGCTGGCGCAAAATTACCCTCATTAAATGAAAAGGAGGGCAATTTCCCTTGGGATAAAATCCTGACACCATCAATCAACAGAATTTTAAAAGTACTGTAAGAATGTGCAGCTACCTCAGATGGTTCATGGTTTTCATCCATTTCCGTCTCTGTCTCGTCCCTGACTGCTAGGGTAGATCAACTAAAATGAAAAATTTAACACAGTTCATAAGCATAACAATAAACATTAGCCATAACAGTACAATATTTTAAATGTGTATGAAAACATGTCAGAAAAGGACATTTATGGCTTTGCAGTGATAGAAAGAATAAACATTAACACATTAAGAACAGCAATGCACAGATTGAAATAAACAAATTAAAAACTTTCAGATTCAGTGGAGGTGGTATGAAAGTGATATATTGTGTCCCACCCAGTTCTGATCAATTTTGTTCTTATCATGAATTCTGGAAAATCCTTTTCCAGATGTCAGGAATGAAAGAGGCCACGCAATGGCAGCGCGATAGGGATTATATTTTCTGCAGTTCCAAACTGTAGGGCCACGTTGATACAGGTTCTGTAATTTAATATATTGTATAATCTTTGCTACTTTTATAAAAAATTATACCAAATTTGTCACTTCTATAGTATCAGCTGACAACTGTAACATTTGTTTTTGTTGTCTTTTTTTCTTTTATCCTCCTTTATGTAAATGGAAATGAGCAGTTGATTGCTTTTAAATGTAATAAACAACTCTACTGACTAAAATACTAAAAACTATTTAAGAATAATTTATACAAGTAAAAGTACACGTCTTTCTGTCTGTCTGAATACCATTTTGCTGTTTTTAATTTGTTTTTCTGTATTAGACTGATGCTGTTTTTTTTTTATTTTATGGTCATTCATTTAGGATGGGCTTCTGCTTTACATGATTTTAATGTTTACATTCTGTTAAAATAAAATTTTTGCACTAACATTCGTATAAATATTTATATTTATATTATATGTATGAGGAAGTCTGGAGTGGCAAAGAAGTATGTTAGAGCGGTGCAGGACATGCATGAGGACTGTAAGACAGTGGTGAGGTGTGCAGTAGGTGTGACAGAGGAGTTCAAGGTGGAGGTGGG
This sequence comes from Antennarius maculatus, assembly GCA_013358685.1. Classification (NCBI taxonomy): domain Eukaryota; kingdom Metazoa; phylum Chordata; class Actinopteri; order Lophiiformes; family Antennariidae; genus Antennarius; species Antennarius maculatus. The sequence continues at coordinate 12,352,609 of CM023609.1, forward strand.
ACTGCATCAGAGATCAGCTCTGAGCCCCTTCTTGTTCGCTGTGGTGATGGACAGGCTGACAGACAAGGTTAGACAGGAATCTCCATGGACTGTGATGTTTGCAGATGACATTGTGATCTGTAGTGAGAGCAGGGAACAGGTGGAGGAGAAGCAAGAGAGGTGGAGGTTTGTCCTGGAAAGGAGTGGAATGAAGGTTAGCCGCAGTAAGACAGAGTACATGTGTTTGAATGAGAGGGACCCAAGTGGAATATTGAGGTTACAGGGAGAAGAGATCAAGAAGGTGGAGGATTTTAAGTACTTAGGGTCAACAGTCCAGAGCAATGGAGAGTGTGGAAAAGAGGTGAAGAAGCATGATGGAACGGGTAGAGAAAAGTGTCAGGTGTGATGAGTGATTGAAGAGTTTCAGCTAAAATGAAAGGAAAAGTGTACAAAACTGTGGTGAAACCAACGATGTTGTTTGGTCTAGAGACAGTGTCACTGAGGAAAAGACAGGAGACAGAGCTGGAAGTAGCAGAGATGAAGATGCTGAGGTTCTCTTTGGGAGTGACCAGGAAGGATAGGATCAGGAATGAGTACATCAGAGGGACAGCACATGTTAGAGGTTTTGGAGATAAAGTCAGAGAGGCCAGACTGAGATGGTTTGGACATGTCCAGAGGAGAGATAGTGAATATATTGGTAGAAGGATGCTGAGTTTTGAACTGCCAGGCAGGAGGCCTAGAGGAAGACCAAAGAGGAGGTTTATGGATGTAGTGAAAGAGGACATGAAGGTAGTTGGTGTGAGAGAAGAGGATGCAGAAGACATGGTTAGATGGAGGCAATTGATTCGCTGTGGCGACCCCTGAAGGGAAAAGCCGAAAGGAAAATAAGAAGATTCATGCATTCATCTTCTTGAAGACAATACGATCGTTATCATCTCATCTTCAGCCACTTATCCAAACCATGGATCACAGGTTAACTGCAGCTTATCCCAGCTGACATCAGGCGAGAGGAGGAGTACACTCGGAATGGATGCCATCTTCTCTCAAGGCCACACAAGATATAGTACAAATATTCAAATTCATTCTCACATCTATGGACAGTTTGGAGTGTGGTGGATGGAAGCTGGAAACCCAGAGAGAACCCACACAGACTTGGAGAGAAATACATTCATTCATTAATTTTCCTAACCGCTTCTTGCGCGGGTCGCAGGGAGCTTGAGCCTACCCAGCCGTCTGGGGCTACGCACACTTATACACATATAATATATATATATATATATATATATATATATATATATATATATATATATATATGTGTGTGTGTGTGTGTGTGTGTGTGTGTGTGTGTGTGTGTGTGTGTGTGTGTGTGTGTGTGTGTGTGTGTGTGTATGAATACATATATATACTGTATGCATATATATATATACATATATTATATATGTATTATATATTATATATATAATACATACAGTACAGTATAATACACGTACATACAGTACAAACTGTGCACAGAAAAGCCCCAAGTGGAATCAAACCAGGGAGACAACCTGCCATACCAAGTTATTTTGAGGCAACAGTGCCACCCACTGAACTACTGTGCTGCCCAATCTCTGCATTGCATGTTAAAATTAGTACCTAATATTTTAGAGCTGTTTCTGCTTGTCAGTGCATGATTAATACTGTTGTAATTATAATGTTATATAATTCTTTTATGCTGACTTTGGAACATCTGTCCAGGAACTTCAGATGAAAAAAAAATTAACTCAGCTAACTCAGAAGTGCTAATTTATGTACATTGTCATGTACATTGATCTCTTCAGTCATATGATACAGGTAATTAATCATAGCATTGGCACTATTTCATGAGTACATTTTACATAAAATGTATTTATTGTACATTATCATCAAATTTACAATTATATTTGTAGTCAAAGACTAAGAACAAGCCTTCAATATTAAAAATATTACAGCAATCTTTATTAATGATCAATATACTTAAAATGTCAAACACGATTTCTACAAAAACTGTGATAATTTAAATTATAATTAATAAATTATTTTAGTTTCTTACCTTTCAAATGAAACCACTATATGGCTGAGGACGTACTGCAGACTGATGAAAGACATGTAATGTGAAAGAATTTTATTTAGAGATAGAGCAGCAGACTGGAGAAACAAACAATGCTTACAATGAACCAGAAAAAAGAGAAACCAAACCACTCCCAGAGAAAAATGACTCAATAGAAAAACACTACATGAAGACTCAACTTGAGTCAAACTGTATTGAAAATGTATCCTCAACTGAAGTAAAAGTTATTAAATAGCTAATATATATACACATATGCATATTATATTATACTGATATTAATTAATTTTACCATGAATTTGGTGACAACTTTACTATCACAGTTGCAGCTAAATACTAACATCAGACATTAAATTGCATTATTTGAGAAATATTGGTCATTGTTCTCACATTTACACAACGATAGTAAAAGCTAATGAGTTGGACAGACCTTATTTCTTCCGCATGTTGTGAGCCAAAAGATGTTCATTGGTCATTACACATGCGTCACAAATCTGTACACACCAATAGCTCCCATCACCAAGACATAATAATGTCTCTACAAACAGAGATTGCACACGTCTTCATCAGTTCTTAGAGTGAGTTCAGTTTTGTTAAGGACCTTTTAGTAGTCCATTCTGTAGGATTTTTCTGGACAAGTTTATGGTTTCAGTGCTGATTGAATTTCTTGCTTTGTGTGGCTGAGATGATGTTGAAGTCTGCGCCTGCCCCCACTTTTAGTCACTGGTGTCAGCATCGTGGTTCCTGGCCAAAGCATCCATACATTTTCCCAATCTCTCCAGCTTTTGAGTGATGTTTTCCTTCATCCGAGCATTGGCCTCATCCTGCCAATCACTCATCCTGGCCATGGCATCACTCAACATTAGAGCCATGGCCTCCTTGCTTGCAGGTTGCATTTTGGCCATTGCTTGCACAACATGGGTGCAATCCTCTTTTTACTCTGGTCTGTTGTATTGCCTTTTTTCTCAGCTTGCAATGCAGCATGAAAACTCCAAACCCCAATGCTGTGATCCCAATTGTCATGAAGGCGAAGATATACACATCCTTGACATCTTCCACATCCAGTGGGGCCAGACACAGAGTTTTGAACATATCCAAGCTTTCCAACATGTAGCCAGCCATAAAAGTCCTGTCTGGGCATTGGTGCTCACCAGATCCAGCTGATCTAGTGGAGAAAATTCTGTCAATCGCATTAAGTTACCAGCTCAACAGCTCTATCTTGGTTCAGCAGGCTTCATGTTGGATTTGTCTCTGTTTTTTTTTTTTCTTGTAATTGCGATGTGGGATTTTTGTGTCTGTCAAATTTCCACTGTTTTCACTGACAGATAATGAGTTTGTATGAGATAAGATTGTTACCTACCTCTTACCAGGAAGCTCTAACCTGACTGGATTCTTTTTACATCTCTACTCAGTAAAAGATACTGTTTATCTGTGGTTTTTATCAATTTATGACGCCATCATGACCCCATTCTTTTACTATACAGTATATTATTCTGTATCTCTTAATGTTTTTCATGTTTTTCCTTTTCTGTGTAACATCTCATGTTTGCGTTCATGTTCAACTTTCTGTCTCCTTGTTCTCACAGAAATCTGAATTCTAAGTCTCTCTTTTCATTAGTTTGCAATGTAACAACAATTCTTCTTTAAGGCCTGTTGATTCTACATTGCACTGCGAGATTGCCAGATTGTGAAATATCTTCACAGTTGTTACGGATGTTTTTATGTATGGCACATGGCCAGTGAATCATCACCACAATCATGTAAAAATGTAAAAGGTGTAAAAAGATCTCTACCACAGAAGAGAGACATAGTCATTGAGGACATTTTATTTATTCTTTCAAAGAACATTTTATTTTATTTTTGTCTTTTGTTTCCCAAAGAGATCTCTTCTGTAATTTATTTAATTTTTACAGCATGAATCTGTAAAAATTATTTTAATTTTTACAGCATGAATCTGTATGAATTTAATCCACTTTAATGAGGCTGTTTGTTAACAACAAAAAACAATGGACAAGTCTGGCTGACCGAAGATGTGTGAACGCAACAAACCTTCAGAAGTAAAGTGAGGGCATTTTAAGGAGGTAGATCATATTTCTAGTTTCCTCCAGCTATCACATTTGTGCCCCAGCTCTGCTCTGCGTTTAAAATTCACACCGACACAAGTTAATGGTGGCTTGGAACACTTTTTACAATTCTGTAAGTGGCTTTGGAAAAAGAAGCAGTATACAGGTGTGACGGTTTAAGTAAACAAGCATCATTTAAAATCATCATTTATTATTTAATGTAAGCGATCATAAACCAGTTTTGAAATTGCAAACTTTAAGCATAACTTCCAAACAATTATATATGGGGTATGGCACAAATGGAAAGAGCTGCGTATGGTGTCAAACTAAAGTAACCATCTAAAAATATTAAAGTTTTTATCCATGAGTCATAAGTGGCAACCATTTTCTGAATAATTGTAGCACCATTGTAAATACATCCACACACACAAACGCTGTCGCTATTAGTTGTATTTCTGCTTTTTGTATCAAATGTTTTCATGGTGGAGGTATACACTCCTTGCCCATGTGCTCTATTTTATTTATTTTATTTTTGTTTATTTTTGTGCTTAATATTAATAAAACTAATCTTGTGTAGCAAAAGATCATAACAAAAACTTATCTCATGGCGCTTTTCAGGTAGAGCAGTGAAAGACCTGGGGTCTCATGTACAAAGGGTGCGTATGCATAAAAACGTGGTGTACACTCCTTTTCAAGGCAAAGTAAATCAGTCAATTAATCACTTTTATTTGTTAAGCGCTGAATCACATTAACAGACATTTAAAAGTGCTTTTAAACTTCCGAGAATTCAACAGAACTCTCCTGAGTAAGCATAAGTGATGGCGGCGGGAAAAACTCCCTCATTGAGGACCCAAACTCTGGGGGGCGGTCATCTGCCTTGACCAGTTGGGTGAAAAAGAAATACAATGGACAAAGGAGAAAGTTCAGACGTATCAAGTGCAAAATGATTATGGAGATGTGTGGTGCCTCATTAGTCCTCAAACTGATCAAGAGCGACATTACAATGACTTCCATTCCCGCACTCAGTCAGTTGTTGAGAGGACAATCAGTCTGCTGAAGGGATGGAAGCACTGCCTGGACAGAACTGGGGGTCAGCTCTACATTCACAAGAATCTTAATAATCTTAATTATTAATCTATCTACTAACTTTCACATGCATATACAAAATGTCTATGCAAGTGTGTGTCTACGTGGCAGTCTGTGACAGAATGTATGTGTGGTGTATTGTGTAAAGAGGAGACCATAAAAATTGAACACAAAAATTTGAAAGTATTAACGTAAACAAAACTTTATTTTGCATAAAACCAGCATAAAAATGTTTTTTTTGTGTGTAAGGGAAGGAAAATCAAAGAAGACTAATGAAACTGGTTGATACTGATTGAGAGGAAGAGACAGAAAAAGAAGTAAGCTTAATTAACCTAGAGCTAGCCTGTCAAGGTGCAAAAACATCAGGCTCACCACCTCACTCCTCTTTATCTTCAGACATTCACATAAGGAAAGAACACAGAATCAAAAACTACACCAAAGAAACCACACATAAAGGAAAAGGATAGTCAGTGTAGTAGTACAATCCTAACAACTAGTGCATGTGCCATGTCAAAAAGGAACATAGGTCAAAGCTCATCAGAACCAAGCTACAGCATAAAACCCATAACAATGCTCGGAAACTTTTACGCTGAAGTTAATTTCCAATAATTTCACCCCCAAAAGAACATTAATATATTTTAAGTTGACTCTGTCATCATTAAGTGCATACATTTTATCACCACATGATTGCAGTTGCTTTTAATTCCACTAATATGGTTCTGAAAAATTATAGAATGAGTAAATCCACCTTACCCATGACTAAAAATGGTCTAATACAGAATTAACCATATTTTAAAACCAACAAGTACCTACATTAAATCCTTGGTACAATTCAAATGAAATGGGAACTTAATTAAAATTTGATCCAGAGCACTTAAAATTAAGCTGCAAGATCATTGTTTGTTCTCTCAACATCAGTGCTCTTGTTCTTGTAATTCAATTTGTTATATTCCTTAGTGATCTCTATAATTGCCTTTCCATTGGTCTCTGGGACAAAATATAGAACAAATGCTCCACTAATAATGCAGTAAGCCATAAAAAAAAAGGAAGCAGTACTGGCCGAGTCCATCCTGTGTGAATGAATCAGATTTAGTTAGATGATGGCTGAAGTGACAAAAAAATAGAGAAACAATTTCTATGCATTATATTTAAGTGACATATGATAAGTAATAGGTATCTCACCACAGTATAGCCAAACGTCATTCCCAACACAAATATACTCGACCACAGGATAACCCCAAAGACAACATAAGCAGGAGGACGCCACGCTTGTAGAAAGATGTCAGCAGGGAGAGAAAAACACCCTCCAGCTGAAAGCAGATAATTGTTTAAACTGAATAACAAATGAGATTTTTCATCAGTAAGATGTTCCACATGAGGTGAGCAAGCAACAAAAAACTCACCTGGACCTAGTCCAAGCATACAGACAAATAAAAAGATCAAGGCAATGCTTAGATATGGGATCCATGAACCTAGATGCTGTAGGAAGACAGGGACATTTAAACATCTTTGCTCTACAACACAACTTGGAGAAAGCTGGAATTGTTAATGAGATATATTGACCTTGATAGACATTGTGACTGTAAGTAAGGCCATGATAATACCCATCAACAGATAGCAGTAGCCTACCATCCTCTTTCTGCCAGTAAAATCTAAAAGGAAAGACTTAGACACAACAGCGATAGTGAGATAAGCAAACATGCCAAATCGAGTTTCTTTCCACCAATCAAATTAGTGCATGTCTGAAATTATTGAAATAGGCTGAAATTAAGTTACGTTACGTTTTTACAGATTGCAGTAACTATAATATTGTGTGGTGTTGAATTTCCATCCATCAATTCATTTTTGGCTATGTAGCTTTGGTTAAGACATCAATATTGTTAAGTTTAATAAGTTGTATTCTGAGACCATCAATGGTTCACTACTGAAGAATATTAATGTTTAGTGCTGGAATAAAAGAAATCTCACACTATAGTATTGTGCTATACTTACACCAATTATCATTGAAATTAGCTCTGTTGTTCCGACACCCATGGTGAAGTAGTGTATCTGTTCCTCTGGTACTCCTGACGTACGGAAGATGTCAAAGGCATAGATATACAGCTGAATGAGAGAATAAAATATCAGATGCTGCAAAATGTTGTGTGTTAGTATATGCTTTTGTTATGAAAAGGAAAGGTAAACATACTGCACAGATTCCACTGAAGTTACTAAGAGCACAGGGGAGGATCAGAGTCGCTAGCTGCCATCTCACACATCGAGAAATGAGAACATCCTTTACGGTCTTTATCTCCTCTGTCTGTTTCCTCTCCTTCTCTTTCTTCATGTCCTCAAGCTCCATCTTCAAGTTATCTTCCTGCCATAGCCACCGTAAAGCTTTCATTCATATTTAAAAAAAAAACAAACTTTAATTGACGTTGATTTATGATTCTATTTAAACATGCAGTTTCTTGTCTGTTGTTTGTTGTCTGTTGTCCCATCGAAAGTTGAAAGTAATCAAAAGGGAACATTCGAACCATTATTTGGGATAATAGATTAACATTATCACAATTGTAGACACAATTGCTCCATTTTTTTTCACTTTTGTATTTGCTACTTTTGAGAAACACAGAGTATTATGGCAGAAGCACACCAATGATTTTGAATACAACTTCTGTCATAAGACTTTAATATGGTGCAGGATATGAGGGGAAGCAGCAACTGATGATTAACTATAACTGAGCACTACTAAAGTGCAGTCAAACCAAGTTTATAGCTACCTTCAGGCCAGATCTTTTTTTTGCCAGCAATACATTTACATACAAATTCAATACAAATGACCAGTGTCACGGTTCAGTGTCGCTGCTCTGCTGTGCTGGGATGTGGCAGGAGGAGAGGCCGAACTTTTGGGCAGAGTCTTGTCTCCACAACTGTCCCTCATGTCAACACCTGGACTTGATGGGCACCAGCACACTTCTACTCCATTCCTCAGGCATATTCTCACGATCTAAGATCCTGTTGAACACCTGTCTCCCTGATCACATTAGCTGTAGTTGTCCAGTCATCTGGAAGCACCTCCTGACCACCCAGAGCCTGTCTTAACTCCTTCCTAAAAGTCCTGCAACACTCTTCCTTTTTCAGCTTCCACCATTTTGTCCTCTGCTCTGCCTTTGCCCTCTTCATCTTCCTAACCATCAGAGTCATCCTGCACACTACCATCCTATGCTGTTTGGCTACACTGTCGCCCACCACTACTTTGCAGTCACTGATCTCCTTCAGATTACACCGTCTACACAAGATGTAGTCTACCTGTGTGCTCCTACCTCCACTCTTATAAGTCACTCTATGTTCCTGCCTCTTCTGGAAGAAAGTATTCACTATAGCCATTTCCCTCCTTTTTGCAAAGTCAACCACCATCTGTCCTTCTGCGTTCTTCTCGTGGATACCAAATCTGCACATCACCTCCTCATCGCCTATTTCCTGCACCAACATGTCCATCGAAGTCTGCACCAATGACAACTCTCTCACTTCTAGGTATGCTCTGCATCACTTCATCAAAGTCCAACCAGAATTTTTCCTTTTCCTCCAGCTCACATCATACTTGTGGAGCACACCCACTAAAAACATTGAACATCACACCTTCAATTTCTAGCTTCAGACTCATCACTCCATCTGACACTTTTTACCTCCAGAACATTCCTAACAAACTCATCCTTCATGATAACTCCTATGCCATTTCTCTTCCGATCTACACCATGATAGAACAACTTCAACCCTGCTCCTAAACTTCTAGCCTTGCTACCTTTCCACTTGGTCTCCTGGACACATAGTACAGTGGTACCTCTACTTAAGAATGTCTCTACTTACGAAATTTTCTACTTACGAAACGCCTCAGCAGGAAAATATTGGCTCTAGTTACGAAAAAATTTCGACTCACGAAAGGTAAAAATACAGTATGGGCTGCTACTCACAGCTCCTACAGGTTCCTGAACGCAACATTCTTATAGCTGCTCTGCCATTGTATCTTCATTGTATCTTGTATAGTATCTTCCTGGCATCCCATTTGCTAAGAGGGACCTCTGTGTGGAGCTAGATCGGCAGAGTCCTCGTCATTCAGCCCTTGATCCATGATGTGTTGTGATAGTTTTGCGCAAATAAGTTAACTTTTTGAGTATTCGCTATGGACCCCAAGAAAGTGACGGAGAAAAGAGAAGACAAAGAACAGAGTTTTTTGTCCTTACAAAGAAAGCAAGAGATAATCAAAAAGCATGAAAAAGGGATGTGTTTGGTTGATCTCGCCAAAGAATATGGTCGTAATGCATCTACAATTGCCACATTATTAAAACAAAAGGAAGTTTAAGAAGTTTAAGGCATCATGTGGGTGGTTGGAGAAGTTGAAAAGGAGGACTGGAATTCACTGTTGTTCAGCATGGTGAGGCAGGAGCGCATGAACCAAAGAGGACAAAAAACAATGAGGACAGCTGTTAAAAGGTAAATGACCACAATATTTATTCTTTACTCTATTCTTTGTTTTTTACATTATGCACAGCTCTCATTTATTGTGTAATAATCTAATTGTAACATGTATTTGTTACATGTTTTGATGCATTTTTATGCTTTATGAAACATTTATGTCTGAATTTGGGGGGGGGCTTGGAACAGATTAGGGCATTTGCATGGAAAACGCGTCTCTACTTACTAAATTTTCTACTTACGAAATTTCTTCCGGAACCAATTAATTTCGTAAGTAGAGGTACCACTGCATGTCTACCTTCCTCCTCTGCATCATGTCTACCAACTCTCTACCTTTTCCTGTCATAGTTCCAACATTCAACGTCCGTACACTCAGTCCTATACTCTTGGCATTCCTCTTCTCTCTCTCCCTACACTTTCCTCCTCTCTTTCTTCGACCAACAGTAGTCCAATTTCCACCGGCACCCTGTAGGTGAACAGCACCAATGGCAGTCGCTGTTAACCCAGGCCTCGACCAATCATGTATGGAGGTCATATATTCGATTTACATATTGATTTGGCAAAAGTCTTACGTCGGATGCCCTACCTGACACAATCTTCTGTATTTATCCGGGCTTGGGACCGGCACAATGAGACACTGGCTTGTCCCCTCTTGCGGCGACATTGTGCCCTCTTGCGGCTATATTAATCTTATAGTGTACAATAATCTTACAATAATGGTTCTTATGTACATACCAAAACTGTTTTTGTATTTTATAGCCCAGTGTGATATGCCAATGCAGGATTTGTTGTGGTTACTCACATTTTTTGGTCCCATCAACATCTCCTTTATCAATGTAAAGGTATCGAGCTGCCTCAGGGAAGAAAGGTAGAGTTACAAGCTGTAGGACAGCGGGAAGGCCACCTATAGCTAAGAGATATGGCCACATTTCTTCTGAACCTAATATCTCTCTAAGTAAAATAAAAACAAACAAAAAAAAGATAATTAATACAGTATACGGAAAACGAAGAATACATAAAATATTCATGCATATTTATTTGTTCTTACTTAATTCCAATAACTTGACCAAAGACTTTTCCAAATCCACTGATTATCGGGACAGTAAAAGTCAGGAAACCTCTGAGCTTGTTTGGAGAACACTCCCCAATGTACATGAGATGCACATTCAGACCAAGACCTGTAGTGAAAAAATATTTAAGAAAAAGGTGAAGCTTCCCAAAAACAGAAAATCTTGTGAGGTGCATCATACATTCAAGCAACATTGTCACATCATACCCATATTATATCCAAATAGAATTCTTGAGAGAAAGATCATCTCAAAAGATTTTGCCAAACGACTGAAGAGTGCAAGTAGAGCAGCAACAACTGCCAAAACATTGTTCAACCAAAGAGTTTTTTTCCTGAAAAATAACATAAAAATCATATAATGAATAGGAATAAATGAAATGTTTTTGTATTGTTCATGGTACAGATTACAGATAATTCTACACATTCCATTATTTTTGTATTTTAATTTATGATGAAATGTGTGCAGATGAGAAGGAAATTTAACATTACTTCTAATTCCTATCTTCCACTTGGTGAACTGCCGTCTTATGTATGAAAATATATTATAACCATGATTCTGTGTGTATGTGTGCGCACACATATATGCACATGTATTTGTGTGTATATGTGTGCTCATATGTCTGTGTTTGTTTGTGTCTTACCGTCCATATCTGACAACAAGCTTGCCACTGGTAAGAGCCCCGGCCAGCGCTCCAAGGCTGAACACTGATGCAATGAAGGACCAAATGAGCTGGTTGGACGAATCAGGAACTGGAACACCATACCTCAATATCCATGTTTGGTTCACAAATTTCTGAATGTGCTAGAAACAGGTCAAAGAGGTCATACCTTAGCACATATTCTTTCTCACTGAAGACACCAGCTGTAAACCCAGCTCCATATACTGTTCATGAAATGATTCCCACAGCTAACTTTGTAAAACACACCACACACACTGACTGACTCACTTGCAGAGCAGCAACAACCATTTAAATTCTCACTAACAGTTCTCCACCTCTTTACTATAAACTAGCACTCCTAACAACTACACTGCTCACAAAAATTAAAGGAACACTTAAAAGAAACATATTAGATCCATTAGAGCTCAATATGAAGTTGGATTTCTATACAAATAACGACAGGGCAATGTCTTCGGAACAAAAGGATGCCAAGTCTTTTGATGGAAGTAAGTTTTCAGCCTACAGAGGGATTATTTGTGTAGACACCCTAAAATCAGACTGAAATGAGGATGTGGCAGGCTAGTCCATTTTTTCAAAAACTTAATTTCTGCAACTCAAAATGCTTTTCAGTATCTTGTGTGGCCCCCACAAGCTTGTATGCATGCTTGACAACTTCGTGGCATGCTCCTAATGAGACGATGGATTGTGGACATAATGTCCCACAAATGTTCTATTGGGTTTAAGTCAGGGGATTGTGAAGGCAATTCAATTGTTTCAATTCCTTCATCGTCCAGGTACTGCCTGCATACTCTTGCCACATGAGGCCGGGCATTGTCGTGCATTAGAAGGAAACCAGGACCTCCTGCACCAGGGTAGGGTCTGACAATGGGTTCAAGGATGTCATCTCGATACCTTATGGCAGTCAGAGCACCATTTCCTAGGCAGTAGAGGTCTGTGCGCCCCTCCATGGATATGCCTCCCCAGACCATCACTGACCTACCACCAAACCTGTCATGTTGAGCGATGTTGCAGGCAGCGAAGTTGTCTTCTCCAGACTCTTTCACATCCATCACAGGTGCTCAGGGTGAACCTGCTCTCGTCTGTGAAAAGTACAAGGTGCCAGTGGAAAACCTGCCAATTCTGGTGTTCTTGAGCAAATGCCATTCGAGCTCCACGGTGCTGTGCAGTGAACACAGGGCCAACTACAGGACGTCGGGCCCTCAGGCCACCTTCATGAAGTCTGTTCCTGATTGTTTGGGTAGAGACATTCACACCAGTGGCCCTCTGGAGGTCATTCTGTAGGGCACAAGCAGTGCTCAGCCTGTTCCACCTTGCACAAAGGAGCAGGTGTCGGTCCTGCTGATGGGTTGAAGATCTTCTACGGCCCTGTCCAGCTCTCCAAGAATAACCACCAGTCTCCTGAAATCTCCTCCATGCTCTGGACTTTGTGCTGAGAGACACATTAAACCTTCTTGCTGCAGCACATGTGGATGTGCCATCCTGGAGAAGTTGGACAAACTGTGCAACTTCTGTAGGGTTAAGGAATCGCCTCATACTGCCAGTAGAGATAATCACTCAAGCCAAAACCAGCACGAGTGGAAAACCAGCCAAAAAAGATCAAGAGGGAGAAACTTGAGATGACCTCCACATGTGAAACCAGTCCTGTTTTGAGGGTTTTCTAATTGTTGCCACTGTAGTGCACCTGTTGTTAATTCCATGAACACCAATACAGCTGAAAGTGATTAACGATGCCCTCAGCTGCTTAACCAACCAGAAAATTATCAGACAGGTTTAATTGATTTCATGCCAGGCCCAATTAAAAAGTGTGCCTTTAATTTTTGTGAGCAGTATTTTAATACTGCTCACAAGGTATCATAAAATTTCCCCATCCAAAGGGAAATTTTATGATACCTTGACAAGAAGCAGAGTGATCACTGGACCAATTCATTCAACGAGAGAATAGAATACTAATGCACCTTTTGAGGGAAGATAATGACTTTCCCGATTCAAATAAGTCATTTTAAGTAATGCTGTTCTGACACACTGCCATGGCATGAGTATGCTGCTATTGTATTTAGCTGTTATACATGGAGTCTAACCTAGTGTAAGGTGTGTAAACAAGGAGATGGTAATGTGGAATACAGTGCAGCTTCACATCCCAGTTCACAGTGATGTATCTACCAGCAATGGTTCTGATTCACAAGAGAATTGTTTAAGTTTGATTAAGCTACAATAGAGAAAAAGGTCTGAAGATAAATATTTCTGATCAATGAATTATTCAAAGAATTACAAATGTAAACGTTACTCCACATAAGTAATGAGTACTTTAACGTGAGAACACTATGTAACAAAATATTTCAATGGTCAAGAAAGTGCAATGAAGCAAGAATGACCTTATTTGGGCTGGTTTGACCACTGTCTTTTGTAGATGATGTAAGGTAACTAAATAATTTGGACATTTACAGACATTTAACTACTCTTCTCTTCTCTATCACTTTTACATAAGGATTTCGTTAGTAAAGGATCCATATTTTTCTTAGCAGTTCTTTACTTTACATCCAACTAATAAAACTCTTACCACTTCTGGATGAGGGATGATTGAAAATTGAATCCCAAGTTGAAATGATCCCCCAACTCCTAACACCAGTGCCAGCAAATAAAGTCTCCAGTATTGCAGCTAAAATGTAAAGTGGAAATTAGTGAATAAGTTCCTATGTCATTTAACTTTAGTGAAATGACACTTTAGTTATTTACAGGATTTCACTCCTACTGTCCTTTTCTAGGACAGTAGGAGTGAAGATATGAGCACCAAATGATAGTTAGTTAGTTATACTGTGTCTTCAAAAATGTCTCAAACTTTAAAAAACCTATTGTCATTACAGTTTGTCTCATGGTTGAACAATTATTGTTGCATGCATTCAAGATGTCAATCTTCTTCTGCTTCCTCATTACAGTGCAGTTTTGTTTTGTTTTTTTAAACAGTAGTTACATTTCAAATAAAATTAATAATCACTGAATATACTTTCTTTTCCCTTTCTCGTGCCCTCTGAACCTTTCTATTCTGATAATTGTTCTTGCATGCAGAAGACAGGGTTAGATGGAGGCAACTGATTCGCTGTGGCGACCCCTGAAGGGAATGGCCAAAAGGAAAAGAAGAAGAAGAATTGTTCTTGCATAGTGGATTATTTTATATTTAGAAGTTTAGTAACTGTCATGAAAGAAAATATTCCAAAATTAAATGAATCACAAACCATAATGTAACAATGCCACATACCTTTCTTGGTGCACCATCTTCTTTCTGCTCTGTCTCAAAGTGTTCTAGCTGTAGAAGAAAAGGATGACCAACGTACATCATATTAAAGATAATATATCAGTAGGGTATATTTGTCCATACATTTTGTTGGAGCAAAATCATAGTGTTTTGAAATGAATGATAAGAATACCTTTACTGTAATTCAGGGCAGATGTCCTTTGATCACAAAATCATATCAAGAAGTATCTTTTTGCCAATGAGTTTTGTCTGAAATGTGATTATGACAGAAGCACCAGTGGTGATAGAGTGTATCTTCAAACCCATATCAGATTCAGTTTATGTGAATTTTAATTTGGTCACAATTATCAAAAAACTCATACTCGATCTCACAACAGCAACTTCCTGTGTCATAGGGAGTCATTGAACCTCGATGTACATTCATGGCTTTTCTGACTATATGACTTTTCATGATTATAATTACTCACAATATTGACAATAAAGCAGGTGCTGTCACATCTCCAGGCCCATTTCATGTCAACTTGGTTAAAAAGTTAAACCGCATAAACTGAAGTATAAAATCTGTTATTTTCTTATATGAGCTGGTCGCGCTTTGACATTAACTGAATTTAAACTCGTGGATGCCTCCATGGTGAGATCCTATCAAAATGTAATGATGGGGGCAGACTAGACAATGGACAATGGAGCCATAAAAACTTACTGTTCAAGTACATTCCAATTCAAATCAAATTCAAAAAACTTTATTACTCCCCAAGATGCAATTGGGGGACTAATGTGGAGTGCATTGTTCTGATAGCAAAATGGTGCTTGTGCTAATGCCATGCGCTAATGACATACAGTATGTACTATTTATTGTACTCCTTTATAATGAATGTCAATTGTGTTTTGACTCAACATCACTGGTCAGAAAAAGTGTGACACACACACTCTTGAGTTGTGTTGGGTAATCACGATGAGGGGTATAGAATGTACATTCCTCAATATGTTTCCAACTAGGGTGACTAGAAATGTTAAATTCTGGGGCCATAACTAAAAACGGTTGAGAAATAAATCTCTACAAGTGCTTAATTGCCAAATAATTTTGCCAAATATATTCCTGCCATGTCATTATCTATAATAAACAAATCTTCTTTTCCTTTCGGCTTTTCCCTTCAGGAGTCGCCGCAGTGACTCAATTGCTTCCATCTAACCCTGTCTTCTGCATCCTCCTCTCTCACACCAACTACCTTCATGTCCTCTTTCACTACATCCATAAACCTCCTCGTTGGTCTTCGTCTAGGCCTCCAGCCTGGCAGCTCAAAACTCAGTATACTTCTACCGATAAATTCACTATCTCTCCTCTGGACATGTCCAAACCATCTCAGTCTGGCCTCTCTGACTTTATCTCCAAAACCTCTAACATGTGCTGTCCCTCTGATGTACTCATTCCTGATCCTATCCTTCCTGGTCACTCCCAGAGAGAACCTCTGCATCTTCATCTCTGCTACCTCCAGCTCTGTCTCCTGTCTTTTCCTCAGTGACACTGTCTCTAGACCAAACAACATTGCTGGTCTCACCACAGTTTTGTACACCTTTCCTTTCATTTTAGCTGAAACTCTTCTATCACACATCACACCTGACACTTTTCTCCATCCGTTCCATCCTGCCTGTACATGCTTCTTCACCTCTTTTCCACACTATTGCTCTGGACTGTTGACCCTAAGTACTTAAAATCCTCCACCTTCTTGATCTCTTCTCCCTGTAACCTCACTCTTCCACTTGGGTCCCTCTCATTCACACACATGTACTCTGTCTTACTGCAGCTAACCTTCATTCCTGTCCTTTCCAGGACAAACCTCCACCTCTCTAGCTTCTCCTCCACCTGTTCCCTGCTCTCACTGCAGATCACAATGTCACCTGCAAACGTCATGGTCCATGGAGATTCCTGTCTAACCTCGTCTGTCAGCCTGTCCATCACCACAGCGAACAAGAAGGGGCTCAGAGCTGATCCCTGATGCAGTCCCACCTCCACCTTGAACTCTGTCACACCTACAGCACACCTCACCACTGTCTTACAGTCCTCATACATGTCCTGCACTGCTCTAACATACTTCTCTGACACTCCAGACTTCCTCATACAATACCACAGTTCCTCTCAGGGCACCCTGTCATAAGCTTTCTCCAGATCTACAAAAACACAATGCGGCTCCCTCTGGCCTTCTCTGTACTTCTCTATCAACATCCTCAAAGCAAATGCTGCATCTGTAGTACTCTTTTTTGGCAAGAAACCATACTGCTACTCACAAATGCTCACTTCTGCCCTTAGTCTAGCTTCAACTACTCTTTCATAACTTCATTGTATGGATCATCAGCTTTATTCCTTTGTAATTGCCACAACTCTGCACTTCTCCCTTGTTTTTAACAATGGGAACCAGCACACTTCTCCATTCCTCGGGCATATTCTTACTAAGATCTCGTTGAACAACCCAGTCAAACACTGTACTGCCATCTCTCCTAGACACTTCCATACCTCCACAGGTATACCATACAAGTCATAATAAGCCCCTTGTTTGGACTTTGCAACCTCTATCTTCACCTTACGCTGCATCTCCCTGTACTCCTGTTTACTCTCCTCAGTCCTCTCAGTGTCCCATTTCTTCTTAGCTAACCTTTTCCTCTGTATAACTCCTGTACCTCCTCATTCCACCACCAAGTCTCCTTATCTACTTTCCTTCCAGATGACACACCAAGTACTCTCCTACCTGTCTCCCTGATCACATTAGCTGTAGTTTTCCAGTCATCTGGAAGCACCTCCTGGCCTCCCAGAGATTGTCTTAACTCCTTCCTAAAAGTCATGCAACACTCTTCCTTTTTTAGCTTCTACCATTTCGTCTTCTGCTCTGCCTTTGCGCTCTTCATTATCTTCACCACCAGAGTCATCTTACACACCACCATCCTATGCTGTTTGGCTACACTCTCACCTACAGTACCACTACTAGTTAATTAAATTCACTTGTCTCTCCTGACTCAAAGTAGTTCTGACAAAATCCAAAACATGCTTGTTTGTGTACAGTGTTCATGTGTAAATGTTCTTTGATTTTCACCCAGTTTGTCTTTGTATTTTTCCTAAACCTGTTTTTACTGGTCAAGTTAATGACTTGACCAGTAAGATTGACTCAGGCCTGACTCAGGTTAAGATTGCCATGAGTTGTGCTTTGGAGTCTTATTTCCCATTAATACTACAGTATATCACTTCTGACAGTCATTCACCAGCTATGCCCTCTGCTGTTATACAAAAATAAATACTTTTTTGTCACAGTTTGACAAACTCTTTCAAGACCTTTCTTTGCTTGACCGGGTCGCTACATTCATATGCTATCCTTTTCGGGAAGCTGTTGAGGATGATTCATTTGTATCAAAAGTCGCAGCATTTTTCACCTGAACTCTTCTGTAGTGAAAGAAGAGATTTTCACACCACAAGCTGACATTCAGCTGAACTCCAGAGCTCATGGACAGTTCTGTAACTTACTCACAGAGGAAGAGTACCCCAACATGACAAAATGTGCTAACTCCTTGACTGCATTCTTCAGCTCCACTTATTTATATGAGTCAATTTTTTCCTACGTGAAGATATTTAAGTCGAAGTACCACTCCACCATGATTGATGATCATTTGGAAGTGTGTTTGAGACTGGCTATCAGCAGCTGATGTCAAGACTATGCATCCCTGGCTGATTTTATTCAGTGCAAGTCAACAGAGTAAACTCAGGAAATAGTTTATTGTGTTGTCCTGTGCAATATAGCCTCATGAAGTTATAAGATAAGATGCACTTTATTGATCCCAAACTGGAAAATTTAAAAGGTATATCAACATGTTGATCTACAAGGTGGTTCAACATACGTTTTACATATAAAGAATTCTCAATAAATTTAAAAATAAACATACTTTGCATTTTTGTAGTAGTTACATCATTTTGACTTGGTCATTCTGTAAGTAGTGTGAGCACCACAATTTACAGTTTCAGCTTCCTGTGAAGCTAAATAGAATTGCTGCAATTAGAATGTGTTAACCTGTATTAACATCATAAAGCAGTGGCTTGCATAAAATATCCCATGTTAAAATTGAAAGGGGGGCAACTTCCTTTTGGTTAAATTCATGGCAGTAATGTAATTTAACAGTAATGTAAAAATTTTCAGCTACCTCAGTTGGTTCATCCATTTTCTTTTCTGCCTCTTCCCTCTGATGACTGCTGCCGAAGAACAGCAAATATGAAAAATGTACATAGTTTATATCTAAAACAAAAATACAGATCGACCATAACGAAACAAGATCCTGAATGTATATGAAAACAAATTAGAAATGAACATTTATGGTAATGGTAAAGAATAAACATTTACAAATTAAGAACGGCGATGCACAAGTTAAAAAAAATGAATTGGAAGTAAATTTCAGTGTATTCTACCCAGTTAAAATCAATTCTATTCCTAATGCTCTTTAATCCTTTTCCAGACTTCAGGAATGCAAAGAGGTGAAAACGGGTGGGAGGGATCAGCTGAATAAAGCTGTAGACACACAAGGCCCTGCAATAATCTAGCCGCAAGAGGGCACAAGCCAGTGTCTTATTGTGCCGGTCCCAAGCCCAGATAAATACAGAGGGTTGCGTCAGGAAGGGCATCCGGCGTAAAACATTTGCCAAATCAAAGATGCGAATCAAACCTATGACTTCCATACCGGATCGGTCGAGGCCCGGGTTAACAACGACCGCCATCGGCGCTGTTGACCTACAGGGCGCCAGTGGAAATTGGATTACTGTTGGTTGAAGAAAGAGAGGAGGAAAGTGCGTTCGCACAAAGAATGAGAAGAGGAGCGCCCAGAGTATAGGACTAAGAGTAGGGACGTTGAATGTTGGAACTATGACAGGAAAAAGTTGGTTGACATGATGCATAGGAGGAAGGTAGACATACTGTGTGTCCAGGAGACCAGGTGGAAAGGTAGCAAGGCTAGAAGTTTAGGAGCAGGGTTCAAGTTGTTCTATCATGGTGTAGATGGGAAGAGAAATGGAGTAGGAGTTATCTTGAAGGAGGAGTTTGTTAGGAATGTCCTGGAGGTAAAAAGAGTGTCGGATAGAGTGATGAGTCTGAAGCTAGAAATCGAAGGTGTGATGTTCAGTGTTGTTAGTGGATATGCTCCACAGGTAGGATGTGAGCTGGAGAAGGAGAAATTCTGGTTGGACTTTGATGAAGTGATGCAGAGCATGCCTAGAAGTGAGAGAGTTGTCATCGGTGCAGACTTCAATGGACATGTTGGTGCAGGTAACAGAGGTGATGAGGAAGTGATGGGCAGGTTTGGTATCCAGGAGAGGAACGCAGAAGGACAGATGGTAGTTGACTTTGCAAAAAGGATGGAAATGGCTGTAGTGAATACTTTCTTCCAGAAGAGGCAGGAACATATGGTGACCTATAAGAGAGGTGGTAGGAGCACACAGGTAGACTACATCTTGTGTAGACGGTGTAACCTGAAGGAGATCAGTGACTGCAAAGTAGTGGTAGGCGAGAGTGTAGCCAAACAGCATAGGATGGTGGTGTGTAGGATGACTCTGGTGGTTAGGAAGATGAAGAGGGCAAAGGCAGAGCAGAAGACGAAATGGTGGAAGCTAAAAAAGGAAGAGTGTTGCATGACTTTTAGGAAGGAGTTAAGACAGGCTCTGGGTGGTCAGGAGGTGCTTCCAGATGACTGGACAACTACAGCTAATGTGATCAGGGAGCCAGGTAGGAGAGTATTTGGTGTGTCATCTGGAAGGAAAGTAGATAAGGAAACTTGGTGGTGGAATGAGGAGGTACTGGAGTGTATACAGAGGAAGAGGTTAGCTAAGAAGAAGTGGGACACTGATAGGACTGAGGAGAGTAGACAAGAGTACAGGGAGATGCGGCGTAAGGTGAAGGTAGAGGTAGCAAAGGCCAAACAAGAAGCTCATGATGACTTGTATGCTAGGTTGGACAGTAAGGAGGGAGAGACTGATCTATACAGGTTGGCAAGACAGAGAGACAGAGATGGGAAGGACGTGCAGCAGGTTAGGGTGATTAAGGATAGGGATGGAAGTCTATTGACAGGTGCCAATAGTGTGATGGGAAGATGGAAAGAGTACTTTGAAGAGTTGATGAACGTGGAAAATGAGAGAGAACAAAGACAAGAAGAGGTGACTGTTGTGGACCAGGAAGTAACAAAAATTAGTCAGGATGAAGTGAGGAGGGCACTGAAGAGGATGAAGAGTGGAAAGGCAGCCGGTCCTGATGATATACCTGTAGAGGTTTGGAAGTGTCTAGGAGAGGTGGCAGTAGAGTTTCTGACTGGGTTGTTCAACAGGATCTTAGATAGTGAGAAGATCCCAGAGGAGTGAAGGAGAAGTGTGCTGGTGCCCATTTTTAAGAACAAGGGAGATGTGCAGAGTTGTGGCAATTACAGAGGAATAAAGCTGATGAACCATACAATGAAGTTATGGGAAAGAGTAGTGGAAGCTAGACTAAGGGCAGAAGCAAACATTTGTGAGCAGCAGTATGGCTTCATGCCAAAAAAGAGTACTATAGATGCAGTATTTGCTTTGAGGATGTTGATAGAGAAGTACAGAGAAGGCCAGAGGGAGCTGCATTGTGTTTTTGTAGATCTGGAGAAAGCTTATGACAGGGTGCCCAGAGAGGAACTGTGGTATTGTATGAGGAAGTGTGGAGTGGCAGAGAAGTATGTTAGAGCGGTGCAGGACATGTATGAGGACTGTAAGACAGTGGTGAGGTGTGCTGTAGGTGTGACAGAGGAGTTCAAGGTGGAGGTGTGACTGCATCAGGAATCAGCTCTGAGCCCCTTCTTGTTTGCTATGGTGATGGACAGGCTGACAGACGAGGTTAGACAGGAATCTCCATCGACTATGATGTTTACAGATGACATTGTGATCTGCAGTGAGAATAGGGAAGAGGTGGAGGAGAAGCTACAGAGGTGGAGGTTTGTCCTGGAAAGGAGAGGAATGAAGGTTAGCCGCAGGAGGACAGAGTACATGTGTGTGAATGAGAGGGACCCAAGTGGAAGAGTGAGGTTACAGGGAGAAGAGATCAAGAAGGTGGAGGATTTTAAGTACTTAGGGTCAACAGTCCAGAGCAATAGAGAGTGTGGAAAAGAGGTGAAGAAGCATGTACAGGCAGGATGAAACGGGTGGAGGAAGGTGTCAGGTGTGATGTGTGATAGAAGAGTTTCAGCTAAAATGAAAGGAAAGGTGTACAAAACTGTGGTGAGACCAGCGATGTTGTTTGGTCTAGAGACAGTGTCACTGAGGAAAAGACAGGAGGCAGAGCTGGAGGTAGCAGAGATGAAGATGCAGAGTTTCTCTTTGGGAGTGACCAGGAAGGATAGGATCAGGAATGAGTACATCAGAGGGACAGCACATGTTAGAGGTTTTGGAGATAAAGTCAGAGAGGCCAGACTAAGATGGTTTGGACATGTCCAGAGGAGACATAGTGAATATATTGGCAGAAGGATGCTGAGTTTTGAGCTGCCAGGCAGGAGGCCTAAAGGAAGACCAAAGAGGAGGTTTATGGATGTAGTGAAAGAGGACATGAAGGTAGTTGGTGTGAGAGAAGAGGATGCAAGGGACAGGGCTAGATGGAGGCAATTGATTTGCTGTGGCGACCCCTGAAGGGAAAAGCCGAAAGGAAAAGAAGAAGACACACCAGGCCTTGCAATGGCAGAGAGATCTGCTTCTTCTGCTTTTTCTGGGTCACAGGGGTTGCTGAAGCCTCTCGTGACTGATTTGCGGACAAGAGGAAAAGGACACTCCAAGTGACAGAGATTATATTTTCTGCAGTTCCAAATTTGTATACGACCATGTGATTTGATAGACAAAGACAAAGAGCTTTATTTGTCATTATACAGGGATGGTACAATGAGATTGTTAATTTTGATCTATAATCTTTACTACTTTAATAGACAATTATTTACACTAAATTTGTCTCTTCTGAATAAATTGAAGCTCTAAAAGATTGATGAAGACACCAGTTGCTTTGCATACCTGCAGTTATTATCATTGGCCCTGAAAATGTCTCACACCATAAAGTCATAGCTTGCATACTCGTTATTTTGCCATTATTTTCTGGGCATACCATAGTATCAACTGACACAACTGAAACTTTATTTTTTGTAACTCCTTCATCCTTCTATCCTCCTTCATGGGAATGAAAACAAAGAGCATTTGATTGGTTTTTAAAGTAATAAACAACTCCAATAATTAAAATACTAAGAACTATTTAATTATAATTTATACAAGAAAAGCACATCTTTCAGTCTTCTGCATGTACCAGCTTGTTTTCATATTTGTTTTTCTGTATTAGACCGATTTTGTTTGTTTGTTTTTGGTCATTTTTGTCTGTGCTTCTTCTTTATATGCTTTTAATAACATACAACTTACGAGCATTCGTAGATACCAACAACCACTTGCCACATCCAACTACCCTAGTTCCCCTTTCTGCCCAGCCATGCAGTGCTGCTTCGTACGTGCATCTCCAAACACTCATCTTCCCCAGTTCTTTCTTGTACATGTCTCTGTGAGCATCTCAACACGTCAGGCTTTGTGCCCCTTTGTATACTTTACTGTTTATCATGGATGATAAAGTAAAGGCTAGTGCTAGTGGTATTGGCAAAATATATGCACGTATTTTAACAATGTTTTAATTCTAATTTATTGTACAGTAACATGATATAATGTGCTTTTAACGTTTTTCACTTTTCCAATATTTGCAGCGGACAGACGTAAAGTCAAGTAAAATAACAAAGTTGATTTTTATTTTTCTCATTTTAATTTTTTTAAAAACCAGCGTATAATTGAGAACATCTATCCATCCATCCATTTTCTGCCGCTGTATCCGCCGTAGCAGGTCACGGGGAGCTGGAGCCTATCTCAAAATTATTTAAGCCGAGGTATGCCAATATTTTATTTCATTTATGCGTTATTTTCATGTCAAGCAATTGTTTGTAGTAAGTCTTAGGGAATAGTAATTTCTAATTTTGAGTAGTAATGACACTTAAATTACCTCAAATGGCGATTAAGGATTGAAATTTTTATAAATGAGGACTTGCCAACAATTCAGCTTTTTTAATAGTCTCTATATTTGCTTGTTTTCTCACTCGTTTGTTCAAATACACTTTAAATGCCAAACAAATTTCATGCAAATCGCAATACACAGTTTAAATTATGCAATAAATTATTTTAGTTTCTTACCTTTCAAATGAAACCACCATATGGCTGAGATATGCAATTATTTAGAGATGGCATAGGCTGGAGACACAAACAATGCTTACCATGGACCAGAAACCCAAGAAACCTAACCGCTCCCAGAGGAAAACAAAATGATTCTATAGAAAAACACTACATGAACACTCGAGTCAAACTGTTTTAAAAATGTATCTTCAACAAAAGAAAAATATTAGTGAAACTCTTATTAAATAGCTATTATAAAAACATATGCATATTATAGTACAGTACACTGATATTGATTAATTCTACCATGAATGGTGTAACAACTTGACTATCACAACTGCAGTTAAATGCTAACATCAGACATTAAATTCAATTTGTTTAATTGCATCAGATAAGATATACTTAAGTGATCCCATCCATCCATTTTCTTCCGCTGTATCCGCCGCAGCGGATCAGGGGGAGCTGGAGCCTATCCCAGCTAGCATAGGGCATGAGGCGGGGGACACTCCGGGCACGACGCCAATGTGCTGCGGAGCCACACTCTAAGTCAGACATCCAAGCACACACACATTCACTCTTAGAGGCAATTTGGGAATGGCCAATTTACCTGAAGCACATGCTTTTGGAGGAGGGAGGAAGCCGGAGAGCCCGGAGAGAACCCACGCAGACGCGGGGAGAGCATGCAAATTCCGCACAGACCGGGACTCCAACCCGGAACCGCCGTGCTGTGCAGCAACAGCGCTACCCACTGCACCACCATTCCGCCTTTATTGATCCCAAGCTGGGAAATTTGCAATCATAAATTTCATTTGGAATTTGTCTAATTATGATGTGTGCCAATTTATTCTTTACCATTCAGATAACAAATGGACACCTAAGCCGTATGGCTAATGTCCTTTCAAAGAATGATAAAAAGTATGGTTTTTCTCTAAGGGACAAGACGAGAATGCCAGAAATGAACAACTTATGCAACAAACCAGACCAGCAGGAAGCATGACTTCTCCCAGAAGAGACATTGACTTTTATGTCACCAAGTGTAATTTGGCTGTACAGTATGTATGTCATGTGACTTCCTTTTTTTTGTTGTGGGGTCGCTATTAGGATGATTAGTATTTATCTTTGATTCATCACCTTCACACAACATATAGAATTAAAGTGGAAATGCCAAAGATTTGCCCACAAAAACACAAATCATGAAAAACAGAAATGCATAATGCTTGTACTCACTGTGTATCTGCTACAACGTCATTGCTTGGGTCCCAGACCTCATAGAACTGCTGGATCCTGCTGCAAATTTCAAACCTGGCACTGCTGGCATGTTTGCCACCTGTCTTATCAGTAGAGGATCATTCAGTACGTGTCCTTACCTGTCATTTTAACTCTTTCCCCCCTGGCAGCTATCTTGGAGTGCTGCCCTATACGTCATCAAAACTTACAAGCATGCAGGAAAACATTCATAACTTTGATGATTATGAAAAGTAACTTTCCAAATTTTACATTTAAGGGCTCTCAAACAGTTATTTAAATATTTTGGGAGACATGTTTTAAAGGTTTTCTTGAAAAAAGCTTTAAAGAAATACATCCTTCTTTGAAATAATTCAAAGTAGAAGTTGATAAGTGTTTCAGTCTGTTTTCTTTTCTTGTAAGTGCGATGTGGGCTTTTTATGTTTGGGGTTTATCAAATTTCCACTTTCACCTACATGTAATGAGTTTTTATGAGATAAGGTTACAATCTACCTATAACCAGGCAGCTCACCTGACAGCATTCTTTTTACATCTCTACTGTGTTTATCACAATGTTTTTTTCATGGTAGTCTGACTGCATTGTTTTTTGTTTCCGATAGTTTATCATTGGCTTTGTATCAATTCATGATGTCGTCATGACCCCGTTCTTTTACTATCTATTATCTTGCATCACTTCGTTTTTTATACATTCTTCCTTTTTTCTGTGCTATCTCAGGTTTGCATTCAAGTTTATCTCCTTGTTCTGAAAGAAATCTTATTTCTAAGTCTCTCATTTTCTTTGTTTATGATGTAAGAACAACTTTACAGCCTGCTGTTTCTACATTACAGTGGAAGATTGTCAGATTCTTATCTACTTTTCCAGTAGTTAAGAATAGATCATCACCACAATCACGTAAAACTACTGGTGGAATAGTGTATGGACCATCTGTCCATTTACTAACCATTTTTTTCTCATTCTGGGTTCATCACCTGTCTCTTCTGTTCCCATATGAACTGAATATAAACAGGACACAAATGGTAGTTTTGCCCTGGGATTATGTTGATGTATTTCTGAAAATTTTAAATATCCATAAAGAAATTTTGGCAGTCTATCAGGAGACTACATTCAATGACTATTATTTATCATAGATATAAAGGCACCATCTCTCAGAAAAAAGCATTGAGTATCCTGACACTTGGGTTTCATTCACATTTTTCAGTTCTTGACAAGCATTGATCAATATTGCAGCAGTTTTGAAACTCCTCACACAGTCTGCATTACCAAATGCATCTCAATCGAGCAGTTCATGTCATCTGCAAAACTGACATTAGTAAATACATATCACAAAATAAGCTCAATCTTTCACAAAACTGGAAACAAATCTCAGTCAGGAAGTAAATACTGTCATTGACACCTAACTACATAAAAACAGTTATAG
This sequence comes from Antennarius maculatus, assembly GCA_013358685.1. Taxonomy (NCBI): domain Eukaryota; kingdom Metazoa; phylum Chordata; class Actinopteri; order Lophiiformes; family Antennariidae; genus Antennarius; species Antennarius maculatus. The sequence continues at coordinate 12,379,154 of CM023609.1, forward strand.
AGAGGATTACAGACATTATGACAGCCTGATCTTAATGAGCCTGCTATTGCCTGAGCAAAGTACTGTTTGGTTTTGACAGGTCCTGATCATACCCATCTATTTCCATTGAATTTTATCATATGCAAGTTGAGCCATCTGGCTTCCATGGACATAATGAGTACATTATTGTCTTCAAACGAATGGTCCTTGTCCTTCAGGTGAAGATGGACTGTTGAGTTCTGCTCCAAGGAGGTTGATCTCCTGTGTTGTACCATCCACTAATCTGATAGAACATGTACAGCATCATCACTGCAACCCTTGAGGGACCTCAGCCTCTTCAAGAAAGAGAGGCATCTCTTCTAGCACACCGCTTCTGATTTTGCAGACCACAGGTTTCTCAAACAACATCACCCCAAAGGGCTTGAATGTGTGCACATTTTTAGTGACCTCCCTATCTATGGAGACTGACTGACTGACTTTGATCTACCGAAGTCCACAAGTAACTCAGGAGTAGGCAGTTTTTGTTGCTTCAATCTGTGAGAGTCTCAACAAGATCCCTGCACTTCCATTCCTACCCACTTCACATAAACTACAACAGTAGTGTCATCAAAGTATATATTCTTTATGTGGCAGAATAATATATAAAGTATAGTAATAGATATTATCAAATGGATAAAATGGGTTAGTGAATTATGTGGAATTCAAGCATGAAACTATAAATTTGGTACAATCATTTTACAGATTAGAATGTTTTGAATCAAATCTGAAACAGGACTGCGAAATAAGTCCATATGTGAACATGGAAAATAAAACTATATGGAAGTATTTTTCATTAGTTTACAGTATACAACTACATGTAGATACTAATGACGGCATTACTACAACATGAGCAGGTTATCATTTTGACAAACAACAAAACCTGATTTAAAACATTTGGATAAAGCAACAAAATCAGTTTTGCTAAATACTGCATAAATGCATGGAAGACATGGCTTCATAATAGTACTTGACCTTTCAGCAGCAAAGAAAGCATGACTTCAGTTTGCTTTGAATCTACAAATTCACTCCACAAGAATTAAATATCTTGGTTCAAGTTTCCATAAGCAGCACAGAAATAAGTATGGAACCATAACATATTTAAACGATCAGCTGAATGGCATTAACATATTCTAAACAACTAGCAATTCATGTAACCTACAGCATTACTAGTTTGTCTGCAGCCTGCCTTTCCTAACATCGTGGGTATAGCGCCCTCTACTGTTGCAGTAGCTGTATGACTCCATCATAATGTGAGGGTATGATATACAGTATGTACATGCCTTGTCCTCCTTGTATCTCAGTCCAAGCCTTATGTCTATCATTAATACGAGCAAAGAAAAGTTAGGATTTCTGTCAATTTCTATTTATTAGATGCTCACCTCTGTACCAACAAGAGAGATGAGACTAAAGAACAGAGTACAAAAACAAATATTTATATAAAATTATGCTTATATTGAAACATGTCCAAAGATGTTGTAACAAAACAAGTTGCTCACATGTTTTAAATCTTGTTGAGCATGATGATAAAATACCAAGTTAACATGACATATATCTGTGTTTTTATACAAAAGTGTCAATGCAAGTCACTCTGTACAAATCTTAACCTGTAGAAAAAAGGACCTTTTTTAATCCACCGCTGTGCACAATCAGTAATTGGAAGGCACTTTTATACTTCAGTACCAACTTGAAAACAAAAATATACATCCCTGTGAAAGAAATAACACTTTAACAAAGGAACCAACTTTTCTTAAAGTGTTCCACTTGTTTTCAAATAATGGGTAACAAAACCACATTATCATTTCAATGAGTAAATACGAGTGCAGAGTGGATCAAGAAAGGACAAAAGACTTAGTTAAATACACGAGTTGTGCAGCTGGCAGTGTGAGGGCTACCAGAGCAGATTGACATTATGGCAAACAGTGAAACTAGTCCTGCCACCAACCAGTGATCGACATTCAGCTCACCTCACACGCCAGAACACGCAGTTTACACTTTCAATGAAGTGGCCATAACTTAACACCGCTCCAGTTGATAGACAAAAAACTATATACAGCACCTCTATTGACAAACACTGATCATGTTGGTTGGTTCATATATTTTTATATGTAATATATATATATATACATATATATTATATATATACATACATATTTCTATTATATATATATATATAATATATATATTTCTATTATATATATATATAAAGGGTATATGAATGCTATATACACTTATTACAATCACAAAGTTACCATAAATAATACAGGAATGTATTGAATTTAATGGACTAAATTACTCCCAAATAAACAAGCAGAGAACAGTCTTATGCACATGTAGAGGCACACATACTCAGAGAAGCAAACAGACACGCACACACCTTCACTGTTGGACTGAATTTGCATTAGTATAATTTTTCATGTTTTACACAAGAATAAACACTGACCTTTGAAAAAATGATTAATCAAATGGTATGTGACTGATGTGAAGGTGATGCCAAAAGATGCATTTCCTTTTAATACAGATCTCTCTCTTCTTCATGAGTAATGTATTGCCACTTTATTGTACACCTTTCTGACAGAACTGAAACCAAACTCAGAGACATATTTAAAAGGAACTGATTTTACACAATGTTTACTTGAATTAAATTGTTTTTTTAAGATGCCAAACTATGCATGTATTATTCAACATTGGACATGCAATTACTTTTCAAATACAATAATATAAAGTGGAAAAATGGATCTGAAGGGTTTCTCAGATCCACCAACCTACAAAAAAGAATTTACCAAAGTGATGTGATGTGTCTTAATCACGTAAATGTCTTCAGATTCTACACTTTAAACACTTTCTCCATAAAACATTTGGATGGATAATGGATGGATGGCTTGTTTCTTGACCTAATAACCATAAGTATAAACATGAGACATCATCTACAAATGGCACAAGCTGCAAACAGGAAGTGTATGAGCAAAGCAAGGTGAAAAAGAGTCAAAATGAGCCTAAGCATATGACCATGTAAAGGTTGCATGACATTTCATCAGTCCAGTAGTTGATGAATCAGAATGTAGCTCCCTTGTTAAACACATAAACAGACATCTCCATTTAATATAATTTAGGGTGGATATTGATAAAATTAACAACTTTTTTGTTTGAAAAAGGTACACAAACAAGTGGATGAATAATAAAATATAATCTACATTTCTCAAAATATATAATGAAAATATACCTGATCTTGGTCCCTATTTAATGTATAGAACTAATTTAATACAATTGTTAATGGGGAGGGGTGTAATTCCTAACAAGCTCAAGGTACTTTTCCAGACTGATTTTATATGCTTCATTTAAATGCCAACAATAACAAAATGCCATCAAAATAATCAGGATTTCAGCTCTTTCCAATATGTTTTTTAATAAATTATCAAATAAAAACAATAAATAATTGGAACAAAATGGTAACATCCAAGTGAGCTGTCAGAAGATCTTCATTTAGGGAACATTCAATCGCAGCAGTGCACTAGCTCCAGGGTTCCCAGAGGCTTCGTTCAAATAATAGAAAATGGGAGCTTTAAATAAAAAAAAAAATAAAAAAAATCAACTAGTACCTGTGGGCAAGCTTTGAATTAGCACTGGGGGTTGGCTTTTATTTTTGAATTTCAAGTGATTTTAAAGCAAATTGCTTTTGAGAAACATTCATTTCTGCTAATGATGGTTTGCGTTTGCTGTTTTAGATGATGTTTATGTGGTGACAGCTGTATGTTTTAACAATTAAATAATTTTAAAAGTGCTTCATAACTGTAATCCTGGAGATGGTAATTAATATAGTTATCAATAACCCCCAGAGGCCAGACACTTGCTTTAGGATGACAAAACATTTCTTTAAAATAAATGACATGTAATGTGCCTCGGGCTTGTTAGGAATATTTCTTGGAATATAAACTTTTCATAGGAAAACTGCTGTCAAAATTAAGGCCAATTCAAATCCCTGCCCTTAATTTTTTTTTAAAAAGACACGCAAATTAAATTAACAACTCACTTACAGACTTGTTTTACATTTGTACTAAAGAAACATTTGTGTAGCTAAGGAAGCTAAATAACATACAAAGCCAAAAGAAAATAAAAACATAACTTCAACAAATGTACATTAAATACAAGATATAAAACCTTCATGTCTTTCTTTATAAAGAAAAATTTAAATTGAAAACACCATACACACATTTCATACTCTGACAAAGTAGAAAAAGTAAGAACTGTATGGAACTCTGTTACAGAAATATCATATACACATTAACCAATGTCAGACAGAAAATGTAGTCTTGAGGCAAACTCCTTCCAAATTCAGAGCATCTTCTGTGGGTAACCCAGCTTTGTCCAAAGAATAAGAGGCATTGCAAGAATTTTATCAAATTGTTCACTTCCCTCCAAAGTCGATTCCACTTTGCCCTGCCTCAGTATCCACCAGTGAAGAGGCAAATGCAGACTGGACTATTTGAAAGCCAAATGACTCAAGTAGAGACATGTTTTGTTGAGGGGAGAAGGGAGAAGTCAGAGAGGGGGTCAGCTCATTTAAGCCTGACCCTGAAACACCGTGGGTCTTCTGGGCTTTGTGAACTCTGTGCTGGTGCTTGTTGAGGTAGGACTTGGTGCGGAAGGCCTGACCACAGACGCCACAGATGAACTTCTTCTCAGGGTCTATCTTGGGTTTAGAAGCTTCTGGAGACCCCAAGGCTCCCACAGAGGATCCATTGCAAGCTAAAGAGGTCATCTCAAGCTCTGGCCCATCTGGTTTGTGTGGTGATTTAAGCTTGTCACAATTAGAAAGCTCCCCAAAAGAAGGATCTGATTCTTCTGTTTCCAGGTGAGGACACTTCCCAGCATTTTCCTGACCATCTGTGGTGAACACCGCGTTGATAGGACGGCACAGAGTAACAGACAGAGAAAGACAGAGACAAAGGGAAAAGGAAAATTGAAGGCACAAATTAGCACAAACGCACTAATAAACAGATTTTGTCTGACACAACTTGAATCCAGTGGCTGGTTGGCACCTGCAGAAATTACAATATTTAACTTGCAAGACAACATGAAGCAAGAAAGTAGAACAAATTTTGACCAGTAAGTTTGAAAAAAAGGACTAAATATTAATAATTTCTCGGAGATAATTTCTTCAAAATATGGTTACAGCATCAAACTGTACAATCATTTATTTCACAGTGGATCTGCAGAGTATCCAGTGATAATTCGGTTGTGCTCATCCAACCAGTGGAGAGTGCTAGCACCATGCTGTCAGCCACCCTCTATACTGACCTGTGACAGGCCCATGGACAGGGAAGCCAGGCAACCCACCAGAGCGACACTCCCAGAAATACGGAGCCCCACCTGCCTTCCCCATGAGCAGTTCACGCTGCAGGCCCAAGGCGGCAGGGCCAGGGTGGGGACGAATTGGATGTCCAGAGAGCCCATGAAAGCAACCCTCTGCCTCAGATGAGGTGAGAAGCCGCTGGCAACTGGCATACAAGTCTACACAGCACCCAGCCAAGGAGAAAAGGGGGGTGGGGCAGACATAACAGGCCAGCGGAAATCATTTGGACAGAATTACCTTCATTTAATTACTAATATTTGAAAAGTTGTATGTAAAATGAGACCAGCTGCTAGACAGGTTTATTGTTTCATTGCCATGTCCATGTGTAAGTGGAGTGGAATGAGCTAACATAATGTTGATCATACTTTTAACTGAATTATTTGTATAATTGTTGTACCAATGATTATGATGTTTTTAAAGACACTTATTCATTCAGGTCATGGTAGATCTCAGTGTTGAATAAGTCGACTGGACTTGTAGAATAAGACTGAAGATGTTTCACCTCAGGATGGTCCAGGAAGATATTCCTACAGGTCCAGTTGACTGTGTTGACTTGACAACACAATTCACCTGTCCTCTTATGGTCCTTTCACTATCGCAGAATGAAGGTGATTAGTTGAGTAATGTAAACATATCTTGTGAAATAAAAGAGCGAATCAGTGACACTGAAAGCATTGGGAATAGCCAATTACGTGTCTGCATGTATCTGTCTAATCTCTTTAATCTGGGTATCAAAACATAGTTTTAAGATATGTGGTATTGACAGTTTTGACCACTATCTTCAAAGTTATTTTGCTCTCATCCAACATTGGAAGACAGCCAGAATGTTCTCAGTGGTGTTTGGTTTTGCTGAATGTCAATATAAACACACTTTTTTTTTTTTTTTTTAACAGAATTAAAATGACTCAAACTATCAACATAAATATTTCAGGTAACATTTTATGGCAAAAGGCATTGATTTAACAACCATCTACCATTCTTTATGAACGTAGTTTGCACATGTTTGAGGAGTGTTTGAATCTGAGTAAGCTGGAAAACATTATATTATCTTTGTGGGAGACAATGCTGACATATGTTTATTTGCTACTTAATTCACTTCATAACTTTTCAAATAACTAATCATTAAAAATTTAAAGGATAGAACCCAAAATGCTCATCAAATATTGAGGTGAATATAACAACTGCTCAAAAACACTGACTTAAAAGGGACAATGCCTTTTGTTGTTATGGATCAATTTCAAAAACATCACCCTATTAATATAAGGAAGCAGGTTCTATCAATTATTTTAATGTGGCATTGTAGTAACAGTTAAATAATCTAATAGGAAAAATAAATACCTCTCCTTCCTTTATGCCTCAGTTGTTTTCTTTATTACTGCTTCCATCAGTATTTAAATTATTTGCCAACTTCATTGTGAACCTTTTCATTCCCTTTCTTTGTTAATATCTGCTGTCCAGACACCTTGAACTTCTACTGTATATCTTACATCTTAACTCCTCTTTGTTCTCTTTCCCTATTTATCTTATATTTTTAACTTTTTGTTTTTCTCTAGGTTTTCTTAACTTATTTATCTTGCATCTTTTTAAAACTTTTTTAACTAGTTTCTCTTAACTTATTTATCTTATTTATTGACCGGGCTTACTGGGACCTCCAGAGTCATATTTTGTGCTGTCAACTGCGGAAACGTGTGTCAGTATGACAAATAAAGACTCTGATTCTCTGATCTCTTCTGTCACAACTCTAACTTTTGGTCAAAGCTTATTATGGTGACAGAGTGTGACCCATATTGACTCAGCTACCTCAGGTAGCATTAATGGTGCACACATGTGGACATGCTATGTGAAAACCATGCTATGTTGTGGAGAAAAGATGGTATGAAGGGACAAGGCGGTGGGTGGCAAACTAATAATTTCCAACTGTGATACAAAGCTTAAGAATTCAGTGTTTTCCTTCTTGCAATCATATTTTGTAACCAACTCAAAAAAATAGCACATTATGAAAGAATCACAATATTCAGTATTTCTATATCATTGTTGTTACAACTAGTAGTAGTAGCACTAGTAACAATGACCTGAGAATGACTAAAAGTCTCCTTTTTAAAAAGAAATTTGTAAATCTGTGGTCTTATAAGAAAGAAGGATCCTTGAAAAATAACCGATGATACGCAGGATATAAGCTCACTGAATGGAGCGATAACGCGGATGTCATTAAGAGGTTGGGGAAAACTTTTTCAATAGCACATTTTAAGTTTGACACTACGGTGGAAAGTCCAGCATGTAAATGTAAATACAGTGGGTATCCATCTGTGACTGGTTTACAGTGTCAATGTCAGGAGAAAATTTATTGATTTTCATCAATTAATTCCTCCACTTTTATGCACATTCCATAATGTCATACATGTAAAGCATACTGACAAACGGATCATAGTCGTGAAGATGGGTAAACTAGTTGGATGCATTTCCTCATGTACAGATAGTTAGTGCCCACATTTGTTAAAAACTGGGTATCTGTACTCTAACATTAACAATTGTTGGTGATTTTGCTTCCTTTCGGTGGGGTGGAGAGCAGTAATATCTGTCTTGCCTCTATCTGCTTGTAGGCCATTGTTTGACAGGTGGTCGAGAAGTGATGGAAAACCGATATTCAAATTTTCTTGGTGTGATGGTATGCAATAGGCTGTTACGACTATGCATGAAAACATTTCCAAGACTTCTAAAAATTATCAACTTATATTTTTGTGGGATCCCTTACTAACTGTTAATCTAAACAACAACCACAAAGTTTATTTGTTACTGTATATAAATGTATTGAAAAATACAGACTTGCATGAATGCATAACCAATGTCTAGGAAAAAAATGTGCCTCCTATAAAAAACCACTGAAATGCACGACCACTTCAACATTTTGCAAGTCCTTTCATATCGTAACCTGCCCATCTTGACACAAATGAGTCCAACAATATAACAACCCAAACTGACTTGAACATCTTAAAGTCACGTCAATGAAAGCTCAGTAACTTCAAAATACAAAAGATCGTGACGTTTCTTCTTGCCAGCGCAGGAAGCTTTTCTCCTACTAAGCCAAAATTTCTAGGGTAAATAATGCACACTTGACTGTTGTAAAAATCTTTCTCAAAATAAATCTAATAAACAAAAGGATTCTGTCAAACATCTATCAAGAGTTATGATTATTAATAGCAGCTGCAGCATAGTGTCTCCCATAATCCGATTTCAAACACAGTTAACAAAAGGGACAGGGCACAGCCGGTTTTAATGCCTTACTAGCAACAGTATGACTATAAAGCAGGTCTCATTCCAATCAATAGTTTTGATTGTCAATCTTGGTTTACAAATTAGCAGAATGGTACATTTTGAATCTAAGAACTGATACCCGGAGTGTAAGTATGGGATGCATATAATAAGCAGAGGAAAGCACTGTATTTTATGTTACTGTTGTACCTGACAGTTAATTGTCCATTTTCACTATGCTGTTGCTTCTGTCACAGAGAAGGCACATCAGAAAAAAGATCAATATGGACTACATGGCAGGATGGATCATGCAACACAAAAGAATTGTTTGGCAACTGCTGATGGACCAGCCAAGGATAAACTAATAAAAATACATCAAAGCCATGCTGAACAGACAAATACACAAATAAGCAAAAGAGACTCTGTTCCAAGTTCTTAGATGGTCATCATGATAAGGAATCATCAGCAATGACATCTAAATGAATCTCTCTGTCTGGCCACCACCTATTTGCAGAATAGGTGGTTTGTCCAAAAAAGTTTGTCCAACTTTTCATAATTTCCACTGCAATTTTCCAGAATGAATGAGTCCATGGAACTTCTGAGAACAGGTGGACTCAAAGTTTTAAAGTACTTAAAGTTTTAAAGCCTTTATTTTCTTCAAGTTTGCTTAAACTTACAGCCTATGTACATTTCAAAATAAAAAACAAATATTTTTAAATTTTTCTATGTGGTTATCAGCAATGAAAAGCAGATGCATCCTTTCTGAACTTGGTAGTTAGAAGAGAGGATGACCTTAAAAAGGTGTGTCACACCAGCATTTTTCTTTCTATTTCATTACCAGGAAGAAGTTCAATTCACACTGCACCCTCCCAGATTAAATGATACAAACAGTTAGCTCGCAGACAAAAAAATCCGCTCATGAAGTTGAAATTCAGTAAATGTTTGAGTGAAAAGCTTAGCAGTAGAGGTTGATGTATGCTTATGTATCAAGCAAACACACAAAGATGCAGCAGCATTTTTCTCCAAAGAGCAGCACAGTATATGAAAAGCCAGGAAAATGAAAATTGGGATGGGGAGGGCGGCTGCTTGCCTTCCACTGAGCACTGGCGTCCCATGTGGTAAGGGTTGCCGTTGTGCATCTGCAGTTCCCCCCTTGGCTCAGGGAAGGTGTGCATTGTGGCAGTGGGGGGCAGTTGAGAACCGTGGTGTGTCTTTATGTGCACCTTTAGGTAGGAGGCAGTGGAGAAACCTGGGACCAGAAGAACAAAGAACAAGGCAGTTGTTTGACACACTCGAAGGCCTTGACTCTGAAGAGGGGCGTGAGAACATGACAGGGTATTGGATGTCAATGAAACAACACACTGGTGGACCAGAATAACCCTGGAAAACAATGATTTACTGGGGGGGAATGAAAATAACATCCACTGATGATCACCGTGTAATGCACAAAAAAGATACATTCTATTACCCTTGTTAAAGTACAATTGTCCTTGTTTCACCTGTTGATTATCAAATGATACATCAGCAGGTAGAAATGCTCATTTTCCTGCTTGCCTCAAGGGAACTGAGAATTTTCAATTAATAAAATGTCTCTACTAGGGCAATAATTTCAATCTCATCTCTATCGTGATTAATAATTTTTTTTTTTCCCAAAAATTACACCCGTCCCCAGTGTTGGTAGGTTATGTTACTTCTTAGCACAAAAAAAAAAGAGGAGGAAGCCTGATATTTTCAGCAGGTAGCACACCTAATCAACCCATATCTCCAACAAACACTTCATCACCCATTATCATTTTTGTATTTTCATGATCAAAAGTTAACAGTAGGACTCCTTTCTGTCATGTTTTCTGTCACCCATCTATAGAGGTACCCATTACACAGATCAATAACAACAGACCACTGACTGGTCAATTGGACCAGTCATTTCTTCATCCGCACTGTGTAGGCTTTTCCCACCTCTCACTTTGCAGCAATCTGCAGCCTTTTCTCAAACAATGCATGTCCTTTTTCGAATAACCATACATTTAAAAACAAAATGTATGAATAAATAATAGGTGATATGGCGGTGCAGAGGATACCATAGTTGCCTCACAGCGACTACAGTAGGTCCTGCACTCAAATCCACCCGAGGACCCGGGACTTTGTCTGTTCTCCCAGTGTCTGCATGGGTTCTCTCTAGGTTTGCCAGCTTCATCACACCACAAAAAAATACTCGATATAAATGAAGTGGTGACCGTAAATTAACCACAAGCATAATGGTGAGTGTGATTGCAGTGGTTACATCACTGTAACCAGTAGGTAGCGCTTTGCCTCACAGCAAGAAGGTTCCAGGTTTGATTCCACCTGGGACCATTCTGTGCAGTTTGCATGTTCTCCCTATATTTGCATGTGTTTTCAGGCTTCCTCCCACCTCAAACAACATGAAACTTAGTGTGAACTGATCGCTCTAGATTGTCCACAAGTGTGAGAGTGAGCTTTGTTGTCTCTTCCAGAATGGCATCTCTTTAAAACATTTTCAGATAAGCAAAGATGAATAACTAATTGTGAGTGTTATTTGTTATTTGTATTTGTAACTTGTCCAAGGTGACCCCTGTCACACCCCAGTTCAACTACGACAGGCACCAGGCCTCTAGTAAGTAATTAAAGAAAATGAATGAATGATTGTGTGCACAAGGTCTTCAAGGAAATTGGTAAAGTTCAAAATGAAAAAAGATGGATGGAGCTAATCGTAGGTATACCACATTTCAGACTTAATTGGCCACATTTTCACAGACCTTGCAGATTCCGATAAGATGGGAAAAACAAGTAGAAACCGTCGAAGGCAGTGTAGCTACAGTTCAATCATGGCACAATAAATACCTGTATGTCAAACATAAAAGAGAAGAACAAAGTGAAGTGAAAAAGAAAAAAAAAACTCCTTGATGTAATTAATGAGCTCCAAGACCACCAGCGAGGGAATTGCATACCTCCACTTCTGCTTTGCATTTGCTAGGACCTCACCTCAACCTCCAAAACCCATTGTCATGTTTGTTGTTGTCAAAAACTGGCAAGCCGAAACCTTTATAAACAAAAAGCTTACAGACATATCCCTTCCCACATGTAGACAGAGGAGGTTCTCATATTCTTTTCACAAATCTGGTTGCCATGGTAAGAAAAATGAAGTAAATTCTGTAAAAAAAAAAAAAATGTTGGGGCACATATCCAGAAGCCTCGCAGTGGCCTGGGTTTGATTCTCGCTTGCAGCACTTTGCCACAAGTCAACCTGCCCACTCTTCCTCCTCATTATCCATCACAAATCAAATATTTACTTGAACACATTTGCTTCAGATGTGCTGGTGAAAGTGTGACAGATATCAAGGTATTTCAAACTATTACCTTTATTGCAAATGCCACAGTAGTTATGTGTTCCTTCACTGTGTTTTTTGAGGTGGTCTGTCATGTAGGCAGCTCTCAGAAACTTGCCACATACTTTGCAGGGGATTTTGTCTTCATGGCAAGCAAGGTGTGACCGGAGGCGATCTCTTGTTGCAAAAGAAGCATTGCAAATCTGAAAAACGTAGAAAACAGCAGGTAAAAACTGCTCTCACAAATTTTTTTAAATGTGTTTTAGCGTTCACTACATGGCACTAAATATCACATATAGAACCAACACGGTACCTGGCACTTGTGGGGTCTCTCTGTTGTGTGAACCTGTTTGATATGCCCATTGAGGTGGTCTGGTCTGGAGAGACAAGAAGGAAATCAGCACTTGTAATTTTTTAAGTTGATCCATGATTATGTTATACTCTACAAAAATAGCTAAGGATCTATTTCGTTTTCTTACCATTTCCATCCCAAACCTAAGAGGAAAAAAAATCACTCCTGTTTTTTATACTTTACAAAGGAAGCTCAAATTACACTATTCTTTTTGAATTATGTGCTTAAGAGCGGTTGTCAAAACATACACTTGCACTATCATGGTGGATGTTGATCTTTGGAACAAACCAAAACAAGTTGATCTCATGCCCATCTTGTGGATCTGTGGCTGATCCACAAGGTAAATTAGTTTCTTTTCAGCCTGTTTGTCTTCCACCAGACAAACTATTGTTAGAACTTGTAGATTATGTAACAAACATTTGTGGCAAACAGATTTGCAAAGATCTGTAATTTAATCTTTTTTTTTTTCAATCAAATGTCATCCACTTGTCCTCTACGCATTTGTCAATGCTATCATGAGAATCCTATACATAGAACTGAAGGTAAATGTGTCAGAAATAAAATGGACAATTGTTTTGTTTGTAAGGAAAATATTTAAATCTACCAAAATGGTGACAATTATAACTGATTGAGTTTGTACAAGAGTATCAGTAAATTTTGATATTGCTTAAAAAAATTATTCAATGTCCAGCCAACAGGAGCCCTCTCTATTGTTAAATCTAAATGTTACAGGAGGCCCAAAATGTATTTTTACAAAAACATTATTCAGCTTTTGTGATGATTTTACCCCAAACTTTCATTTGCTCCAAAACATTACTTTGGTAATCTACATGCATTTTGACCTCCACCGCTGTGCATGGTGACAGACATTCCAACATGTCTTGAAAACACAAAAGTCTAGGAAGCAACAGTTCTGTATGTTGACAGCAGCAGGAAATATTGATTTGTGGTAACATCTCAAAGGCTCACAAAAGCCTGTTGTGTTTTATTTTCATCTCGTTCCTGACTTTGGGTTGCTGCTGACAGCTTTATACACCTGTACATGTGCGAGCATCATCTGGCTGATGCTTAGCAGTCCCAAAACAATCTCTGTCGAGGAAGTAGATTTGCACCTGTCGTCGTGGTAACAAACAACACTACCTGTGCAAATCTTTGAGATTCTGGATCCCTGTAGGCACTGAGGTCCAGTTTTGTTTGTATGTGACTCTTAAAACACAGACCAGGGGCTGAACGTGTCCACTTACCTTGAAAACCCTTTCCCACAGCTTTGACACACGTAGGGTTTACCCACTGACCCGTCGTGGGATCTCACATGGTATGACATCCTGTCCTTGCGTTTGAACCGGAGTCCACACACGTGACACGCGTACGGCTTTTCCCCGGAGTGGGAGAGTTTGTGTCGGTTCAGGTGGTAAACGTCCCGGAATACTTTCCCACAAATGTCACAACCGACGTGCCTCCTGGTCCTCTCCCTTTTGCGGCTGTTATCCAGCGTCAGACCTCCGTGGATTTGCTCGCCGTTCTCCATCAGAGAGTGAGACATTGAAGACGATGACAGGCTGTCACAGAGGTTGTTTACTCCGCCTGCGTGGGCTCCGTGTTGCGCTTCGTGGTGTTTCAATCGAGACGCCTCCGTGAAGGCTTTACTGCAGCTCCCGCAAGGAAACAGTCCATTGTCTTTCTGCGTGCCGTGGTTACAATGTAAGGCTTCCATCACACCGCCGCCTTTCTTCGGTCTCCCTCTGGGCTTTTTGAACCCGGGGGTGCCATTGTTTTGTTGAAACGCGTTCCCCGCCGGTAATTCCGTCGAAGGAGACACGGACAGTCCGTCCACGGACTCCAGCATGGGCACCGACGACTCGCTGCTGTCCACCAGCAGCACGGCGGGGGTGTCACCCCCACTCTCGTCCACATGCATTTGCGTATTATTAGCAAAGCTTTGCCCGTTCATCAGCAGCCCGGTTCCGTTCATCAGGTCCTGCTGGAAACCCAGATCCGCTCCCACGGTGGCCTGAAACAGGCTGGCGTCCCCCCCACGCGAGGTGGGGACCAGAATCTGCACGTTGGACTGTTTGATGACCTCCTGACAGATCTCGATGACTGACCGCATCAGCAGAAACTTGGCAGCTGTCATCAACTCCGGGAAGCACTCCAGTCTCACCACGATCCTGGAGGTGTAGGCGAAGTCCAAAACGTCTTTAAAAACTTTCGGACTGATGGTGTGCATTTCCAGCTCCTTGGCGTCTCCGTCACCATCCGCCTGGCGGCTGAACACCGACTCGAAATACTCGCTGCAGGCGGCCAGCACGGCTTTGTGGGCAGGAAAGCTCTCCTCGCCGACGCGTAAGATCACATCGCAGAATCTGCCTCCATCTTTCCTCTGAATGTTGAGGTTGTGTAGCATCTCCGCACTGTGCTTGCTCACCTGGTAGGTGTACGACGAAGTCCAAGACGGCTCTGCTACCTTCTCCATGCCGAATTCATCCAACAGCGGACTGGTACCGACAGCGGACGGAGGAAACGTGGGTTCCGTGAAATGATTTCGAGCCGTCGATTCAAGCTAGCTACAGAATCCAGACCCCACCGCCACTCCCCGTCGTTTAGCATCTGACGTTTAACTAGCAGCAGCAGGGAAAAAATGGCAGCCCCCCAGCTTCCTGTGAACTTTGACCCCGGTTTCTTGAGAGGTGGGGGGTGTAAGGGGGGCCGCTGTATTTTTGGATAAATAAATCTTTGTCGAACGTTTGATAAAGATTTTTTCAATACTGCTCCAGTGTAATACAAAGCCCTGAGCGGAGCCCCAGCAGCGCGCGGAGGGGGGTTCAGCCGCCTGCCCATAACGTTCACGCGCAGGTCGCTTCCTGCTGCTGTCGGTTCGAACCCCTCCCCCAACGAGAACACAACAGAAGCGCCGTCCCCCAGTCCCACATGTGATCGCATCACACCGGTCAAGTAACAAAAGACTGTGTGGACAACAATAACATGAAGCCAATTTAAAATCAAGCAACACAAAAAGACGCGGAAATAACGCGTAGAATAATTGAAGTGTTTGTTCAGAGAGTGTTGATCACGAGCTTGTGGGGTTTTTTTTATATATCAGGGCCCCCAAAGGCAGATTTCCATTGAAAACAAAATGTTCTGTTAAAAAAATTGGATTGCACTTCCTCAATAAACCAATATCAGCAGATTTGCACCCATTAATGTGTGTGTTCCTTTTCTTAATGTTCATTATCCTATCCTTAAAATTAAAGTCAGTATTGACAGCTTTATCCACCGAGACAGTCTAAAGGAGTGTATACCAAATAAACAGGTGACATTAAGTTTTTCTCCATATGCACACGACGTGAAACGCCTTGTCTGTACATCGTACAAGTCTTTTTTTGGGATGCTGTGAAAAATGTAAAAAAGTTTACCTTGATTTCCAGATTATTGACCCATATTTAATTGGAAGTTAGAAAAGAACACATTTGAAATGTTGAAACACAAAAACATAAAAATTTTATGTTGGAACATGATGTCAGCCATATGTTTCAAAAAGGTTGAGACAGGGTCATGTTCATTACCTCTTATGACAGCAATGTGTGTTTGGGAACTCAGGAGACCAAAGATTAAATTCGCTTTATTAATCTCCAGAGGGGAAATTCTCTTTACACTCACAGCACAATACATGCACATATACAGTATGTGTTAGTCAAAACACACACAATGTTGTGTACAGGCCCCTGAAACACAACACACTAGGGGCCTGTAGGGATGCAATTAATCCAAGCAGTACAAGGGAAGCAGAGTTACAGGTCACGACTTCGGGGTGTGCTCCACATGAGCAGCTTGCAGGGGAGGACGGCGCACTGCTCAAGGGTGCCTCAGCAGTGACCGGGAGCTGACACCTCCCACAGTCAGCTCACACTCTGACAATGTCTGGCGGGAGCGGGAATCAAACTGCCAATGTCTGGGCAATGTCTGGTCATAAGGTGTCCGCTCTACCGCTGAGTCACTGCCGCCCCTACTGTAATTTTGAAGAGTGGAACATTTTTCCAGTAATGCCTGACATGGTAATTCTACTGTTTCAGAGTTCAAGGTCTCCCTCAAAATTCACCAAAGTGTGAGAAGTTGGGACTGTGGGTAGCAGAGTTTAGTAAGGAGTAATTATTGAGCCATTGTAATATACAGTATATAAAATTTGTTGTGTAAATTCTTTGCAGAAATAATCAAGGCCTTCCCTGAAAAAAGTTTGTCATTTTACCTTGCAAAATTCTATTAAATAGTGTCTTCAATAATGTGCCCACAAACGTTGCCCACGTTAACCACTAAGCCTCCGTTACATCACAAATTCCAGCTTTTGAACTGCTTGCCCAGATGCTCCCTCTGCTCTTGACCTAGGATTTCCAAATTGAATTTCAAATTCTGACTCGGGAGATAACAGGACAATTCCCTTTTAGTAAGATACTACATGTCCTCAGCCAAACCCAATTTGTATCTTGCCCACTCATTCAAAAGGGAAGAACTTCATTTAACTTGTCTAGCCATTAGTAATTTTGTGTAGGACATATCAGACTACATGCAATACAGTAGTATTAGTCTGTTAGATGTGGCATCCATCTCTGTTTTCAGTAATGAGTTACACATATGACACCAAATTTGGTTTTACTGTATTTTAGGACAGTTTTTAGGTATGTTGCCAACATTTGTTACTTACAATTAGTCTCTGGATTAGGTTTTGGAGCTATCTGTCAAAGTATCATCCTTCTCCCATCCCACACTAATGTAGCTTGTTAAAACAAGTCCTGTGTGAGAGACAGAGAGTAATCTCTGGTTATTCCATGTTTAGTTGTAGCTGCTGAAAGTGAAACAACTATTAAGTTAATGTTAACAAGCACACTTTCATACAGGTGTTTTATGCATTGGATACACTGCTGGTCTTGATTTGTATGGAATAAACAAACAAAAGAGATATCAGAAACAGGTCCAAGACCTTGCTAAACCACTGTGCATGTCTCTTCTCAGCCATCTTAAGGAGAACTATGTTATCCCTGTTTTTGCATGTTGCTTTCCACTTATTAACTGAAGCACTTCAGTTAATATGTGTGAAATCAAATTTTGGATGTTTCAATAGATTTCTGAAGTTGATGGATTAAGTTTTAAAAATACGATGCATTTCATTAGCCTTTACACCAAGTTAGGCTTACTGAACAAAAGCAATGTGCACATCTCTGATCTTGAAACCCAGTTTTTATCATCTATTTAGGCATACGATAATCTCCACAGCTGATCTGACGTCGCACCACTTATATCCCTCAAATTTCCACAATTATCCACACTGTCAAGCTTTTTCTACTGTAACATTTGTTGTGTTTTATCACCTTCAGCAGGAGACTGTTATCAGAGATGTTTATAACACCTCAAAAGTACGACTGATTTAACAGGTCCAAGAAAGTTGACTGCATTGATGCTGATTCTTTTTCAATTCCAATACATTTCTTAAATGTTAGTGACTTAGCACTTGCAGCACTCCACCTCTGAAGTCAAGCAGAATGCATCATTAACATCTTAATCTTGCGCTGCCAAATGGGTGGCAGTAACGACAGTGGGTCATGACAGACCAGACCCAGGCAGCAGAAGCTGACTGTGGGGAAGTTGAATGTCACCTCACTGGCAGGGAAGGAGCTGGAGCTTGTGTTGGAAGTGGAGCGTTACCAGTTGGATCTGGTGGGGCTAACCTCCATGCACAGCCTCAGTTCTGGAACCAAACTCCTGGATAGGGTTTGAGCTTGTTTGACACTGGCGTGAGGCGCAGGGCGGGTGTGGGAATACTCATAAGCCCCCGGCTGTGTGCCGCTGTGTTGGAGTTCACCCTGGTGGACGAGAGGGTCGCCTCCCTACGCCTTAAGGTTGTGGGAGGGTAAACTCTGACTGTTGTTTGTGCGTATGCACCGAATAGCAGCTTGGAGTATTCGGCCTTCTTAGGGTCCCTAAATAAGGTCCTTCACGGGATCCCATTGTTCTTTTGGGGGACTTCAACGCACACGTCAGCAATAATGGAGACACCTGGAGGGGTGTTATGTTGTTGGACTTCTGTGCTAGTTATGGATTGTTCATAACTAATACCATGTTTGAACACAAGGATACTCATAAGTGTTGGTTACTCAGTCAGCTGTTGGTTACCTCCCTATCCCTACCCTATAAAGTGAGTTGAATGTATGTGATTTGAATGCTCTGATGAAGGCTCATAGCCGAAATGCGTAAGCGTTCATTTTTTGTTGTGTGCCAAAATAAAAAGTGGAAATTGTGAGTACTTTATCCTCCCTTTATTAATTTTTTAGATGTGCTACCTTTTGGGAATTAATCCCGATTTTTGATACTCATAAGTGTACCTGGTACCAGACCACCCTGGGTCGGAGGTCAATGATCGATCTTGTGACCGTATCATCTGACCTTCGACCATGTGTTTTGGACACTCATGTGAAGAGAGGGGCAGAACTGTCAAATGATCACCACCTGATGGTGAGTTGGGTCCGATGGCGGGGGAAACCTTTGGATAGACCTGATAAGCCCAAACGAGTAGTGCAGGTGAACTGGGAACGTCTGGAGGAGGACTCTGTCCGTGAGGCCTTCAATTCACACTTCCAAAGGAGCTTCTCGTGCAACCATGTGGAAACTGGGGACATCGAGCCTGAATGGTCGATGTTCAAAGCTTCCATTGCTGAAGCTGCAGTTGAGAGCTGTGGTCTCAAGGTTTTGAGTGCCTCAAGGGGCAGTAACCCTCGAATACCGTGGTGGACACTGGTGGTCAGGGAAGCTGCCCGACTGAAGGAGATTTTCAGGGGCATGTTGTCCCTGGGGACTCTCAAGGCAGGGTACCGACAGGCCAGAAGGACTGCAGCCTCGGTTGTGATGGAGGCAAAACAGAGAGTGTGGGGAGTTCGGAGAGGCCATGGAGGGCTTTCGTACAGCACCAAAGTTGTTCTGGAGTACTGTCCGCCATCTCAGGAGGAGAAAGCAGGGAACCATCCAAGCTGTATACGGCAAGGATGGGACACTGTTGACCTTGATTGAGGTTGCTGGTAGATGGATGGAACACTTTGAATCCAAATACCCCAACTGACCCGTCCTCTGTTGCAGAGGCAGAGCTGGAGGATTCAAATCAATCTCTCTGGGTGAAGTCACCGAGGTAATAAAACAACTTCACGGTGGCAAAGCCCTGGGTGTTGATTCGTCAAGAAATGCTGAAGGCTCTAGGTGTTGAGGGGCTGTCATGGATGACACACCTCTTTAAAATTGTGTGGAAGTCTGGGACACTGCCGAAAGAGTGGCAGACTGGGGTGGTGTTTCCCTTTTCAAAAAAGGAGATGAGAGGGTGTGTGCCAACTACAGTGGCATCACACTCCTCAGCCCTTGGAAAGTTTACTCCAAGGTGCTGTTAAGGAGAGTCCGGCCGATTGTCGAACCTCGGATTGAGGAGGAACAACGTGGGTGCAGGTGAACTGGGAACGTCTGGAGGACTCTGTCCGCGAGGCCTTCAATTCACACTTCTAAAGGAGCTTCTCGTGCAACCGTTGTGGAACAACGGACCAGCTCTTTACTCCTTGCGAGAGTAAAGATCCACAAAACTCATGTAGACTGGATGGGCATACAGTCTACATGTGTTTGGTGGACTTGGAGAAGGCGTACAATCGGGTCTCCAGGGACGTACTGTGGAAGGTACTGCGGGAGTATGGGGTGATGGGGCCTCTCCTTAGGGTCATCCAACCCCTGTATGCCCAAAGTGAGAGCCGAGTTCGGGTTCTCGACAGTAAGTCGGACTCGTTCAGAGTGGCTGTTGACCATTGTCAGAGCTGCGTTTTATCAGTAATTCTGTTTGTGATTTTCATGGACAGGATATAGAGGCGTAGTCGTGGTGAGGAGGGTTTACAGTTTACAGGATTTACAGGATTGCATAGCTGCTTTTTACAGATGATGTGTTCCTAGTTGCGTCATCGGCCTGTGACCTGCAGCGCTCACTGGCCTGGTTTGCAGCAGAGTGTGAAGCGCTGGGGCTGAGGATCTGCACCTCCACCTACCATCAAATCTTTGTTCCTACCCTCACTTATGGTCATGAGCAATGGGTCATGATGGATACAAGCAGCGGAAATGGGCTTTAAGCAGGTAGCTGGTGTCTCCCTTAGAGATAGGGTGAGAAAACACTATTTGCGAGGGGTTCAGAGTAGAGTTGCTGTTCATTCGGGTGGAAAGGAGGGAGCCAAGGAGATGGTTTGGCCATCTGGTGCTGATGCCTCCGGGACGCCTCCAAGGAAGGATCTCAACTTTTAGTAGAAAGG
Organism: Antennarius maculatus; assembly: GCA_013358685.1. NCBI lineage: Eukaryota > Metazoa > Chordata > Actinopteri > Lophiiformes > Antennariidae > Antennarius > Antennarius maculatus. The sequence goes on from CM023609.1 coordinate 12,399,782, forward strand.
CATTTATAAAAATCAGATGTAAATTTAGTTCTCACTTTACCCTTCCAATATTTGCATCACCATGTTTTTTTAAACAAGTATTCTAGTTTAATTACACAACCTACGGCCTTCCGTAATGGACATTTGCATTCATATTTAGAATGACAGGGCACTACACAAAGCATGAATACAGAATCATTTAAAAATGACTAAACATTGTGTTTTACTGAATATTTTATTTATTAACTATTTGTGCTTTTTATAATTTAACAGCACAAACAAATGAATCCCAACCACCCTCAAAAAATGACAATGTCAGCAATGCAGCACCCCTTGTGACAGGATGGAGAGGATAGAGGTTAGAATTTAATAGAAAGGGGAAGGAAAAAAAAGGCACAACCAGCACTAGCCGCATCCCCTGAAGTAGTCGAAGTATTTCAGCCAGTCACATCTACAGAAAAGGGGCCACTAGTCATGCCACAAAAAGGGTAGACAACACAGTTAAGTTACTCATCAATTCAACATTTCTAAATAACAGTGGCTCGTCCTCAACTTCAGGGGGTCAATTACAGTTGGACAGGACAAAACATTATCTCCAGGTGACAGTCTCACAGATTTCAGTTAAACTGTAGGATAGTTTCACCTTCCTTCATACCAAGAAAAAAAAAAAAAAAAAAAAAAAAAAAGCTATATACAGGGAGAATTTCTTTCCCACAATCTGTACAACTGGGCCTATACATTATTTACCGCGCATAGCCAAATATGAAAAAAATAGAAACACTAAGTCTGCCAAAATAATCACCATCACTTGTCTACCATTTCTGCCGATAAGCCTCTTCAAGCAGTGACTTACATGTTGAAGACAAAGCACTAAAAGTGAACTGTCTGTGTGCAGTGCCTTTCAAAATAAAAGTTCACATTTTAATGGTAGGAGGAGGTGGAGATTTAAAAAAAACAAAAACTTTCTATCCAGCACATCGTTCCTCTTCTCATGGCCGAAACTCCAACTCATCGACGCTAATGACCTTGGCTGGCATGGAGGGAAGCGGTTGTTCCAACACATCTGATCCGAACCACTTGGCAAGGCCTAGTGGGGGGCTGCCCCCATGACGCTGGGAGCCATTTGTCCGGTGTAGGCCTTGGCTCTGTGACTGAGGACCTGTGATGCTTGGATGTACTGTAACAAGATTTAAAAAAAAACGTTCAACAGAATGCATCCAGCACCTTTTTGAGACAGTGAACTCCAAGATGTTGACAACTTCTTTCCAAAATCAGCCTTCTTGAAAAACAATTTGCTTACTTGATATTCAACATTAGGCTGCACAAGATCATTTTGCAAGATATAAAGACTAAATGTTACTTTTCCTTGCATGACTCACTTGATTTTGGAACTTAAAAATGTCTTGCAATAGGTTTGCAGGTACCAGCATCAATAGCTACACATTCACTCAACTTGTAGTGGCAAACTGGTAGCAACATCAATTCCACTCACTTGGTCTCTGTTGAAGTTGCTGCTGCATTACAGCCAACTGCATCTGGGTATTTGCTCTAGGTGGTAGAAGTGGATGCCCTGATGCACTTAGAGGGTACAAGGGTTGTCCAAGCAATGCAGGTGGCAAACCTTGAAGTTGTGCAAGGTCAACATGTGGTGGAAATATTCCTGATGTACAAAATTGAAGATTTTGATGAGACATCATGGGTCATAGTCGAGATTTTAAATTTGGTCAGTTTTACAAAAACCTGAACACTCAAAAAAAACATTAGTACATGGAGGAAACGCTCACCTGTTTGCACAAGAGCAGGTGCAAGTTGCTGTGGCTGGATGCCCTGCGCCAACATTCTTTGAACTACATTAGGATGAAGCTGGGGAGGAGGGCGGACCACAGGTACATGGGATAGCAGCGGGACCGGATACAACGGTCGAGGAAAAGACGAGGGTCCTTGATGTGTCATGGCTGGTAGGTGGTGTCCAGTAGTGCCTGGCCTGAGATGCTCCTGGTCCTTGTTTTGCAAGGTCTGTGAGCTAGACTTTACTCCTCCACACTGGGCAGAATTCCCATCCATCACTCCTAGGTATAGATTCTGGGAGCCGCTTTCTACTCACACAAGATCAAATCTCAATGATAAACAGTGCTGCAATAATTTAGACTTAAATTGGGCAGGTGCAATAAAATTAAGGCTCTGTACCATCTTGAGAGTGCGCTGGCGCCTCATCCTTTGTTTCAGAACGGCCCAGTGGTTCATCTCTGCTTTTATCTTTTGTTGCATACATCTTGCGGATCACAGACGTAGGTGTAAAAGATGGAGACAACTAAAGTTTTGGGGGGTCAAAAAGAAATATTAGCAACACAACCTAGTGTAGAAATTTAACAAAAACATTCAACTTAGCACATTGGGGGGGGGGGTGTCACTTTTTAGCTCACCATGCTGGTAACGGCATTGCCTGGAGAGTTTCTCCCAGCAGGCTGAGGGCCTGGTCCAGGGGAACGATTTGGACGCTGCAGTCTGTTGATCACAAGCACATCATTCATACAACCACCATCACATTCTAAATAAAACCTTAATGGTTCATAACATTTTAAATGATTTTCAACTGTAAATTAAAAAATTGTTGGGAAAAAGGTCAGAATTATCACCATCTTGTTTCTTGTGGAACAAGAAGCATCTGTTGCATTCCTTTAACAGTGAATATTTAGCAGTAATTAAAAGAAATAACCTATTTCGATAAGATTTGTCCTGTGGCGGCTTGTAGCAGGATTGGATGGAGTGGTGGGGATGTAGAGCATGATCCTGTTGGAATATTCGAGCTTCAAGGTCTGCTTGATTCACCGGCATGGCCATTGCCCTCATCTGCATGAACGACATTAACACAATGAAGTGATCCTTGCCCAATTTCTGAAGATCAGTTTCTCAGAACAAATAACCATCAAGCTTAAAATGAGGGAAAATCAAATATTTGTTTTATCATTTTCCTGTAATCAGATTATGATAATGTATAAATCAGGATCCCATTAAAGCAAAGCAGGGTTTAACTAGGCATTGCGCTCATTGAAAAGACAGAACGTAAATGTCAGTCTTTGAGGGATCTCCATCCCTCCAAAAGTTGGGACAGAGATCAGTCATTTGTTATCCCTCGCTTTGTCATGTTTGCCATTTGGGATTTGGAGCATTGCTTTTTTTTTTTTAATGACAATTTTATAGTGTTAAACTGGAAACTATTTACATCCATTCAAAATCAAACTTAAATTTATAGAGAAAAGGCAGTTATTCATATCAAAAACAGTTCTTGACTGTAATGCCCAACTCAAGGACAAAGTGCAAAATTTTAAAGAATTACCTCAACCTTACCTGTTGTGCTGCAGATCCAGGGCTGATAGACCTGTGTACCTCAGAAAACTGTTCTGGCAGCATGGGTTGAGGACCAACAGGAAAATCTTAAAATATGAAATGCAGAAATTAAACAATCCATCTTGCCAGACAAACATAAGCTACTCAACCAAAAACATTCACACAAAAGATGCTGGATGAGGCTCGAATGGCTGCACCCCGAGTGTTACTTCCTTGTGTTCATGCCAGACTGCCTCAGCAACATGTGTCGAGAGATTTAATCAAGTGTGGACCACATCAGAATTTTATTTCCTATACCCTCAAATTTTTATACCATGCACTGATACTTAATAGCCACCACAGAACATCTTAAGGTTAAATTTCATACTGTTGAAAGTACATTAAATTCTTTAATCCAATGTTTTCAGGCAAACTTCTAATTATGTGACCATCACAATATTCACATTATAAGGCACACTGGATTATAAAAGGCGCACCCTTAGCAAACCATTTCTTAGAATTTATTTCATAAATAAGACGCACTGGATTATAAGACACATAATAAAAATAGACTATAGTGCTGTAGTTGCGTTATCCATCCACTAGATGGAGTCGCGCTAAAGGGACTGCATTCATGACCGTCAGTGTCAACAACCTTCGGACAACTGAACAGCCGCTATTGTTATGTCAATGAGGCCCTTCTGAGCCTCGTCAAGGAAACCTGATCACTTGAGCACTTTGCCATCTTAGGAAGAAGTCAATGGATTTTTCTTTGGTTGCTGAGATTTACTGATAATAGTACAAAATACTGTAGCACAAAATTATCTGAAAACAGTCAAATTTATATAGCACCATATCTTTCCATATAGAGCTGGTCTAAACCAGTTTCTCAAGCCTATCTCCAGGAAGACAGCAAAATTCTCCAGGCGCAAGCAGTGGAGAGGAAAACGGCCAATTCTCAGCTCTCAGCTGTAACCTCAACCCCCACGCTGTTGCCCATCTAGTCAGCAGCCCAGACAGAATACACAAGTCTAAACTGCGCGCACCCCCCCCCCCCCAAGTTACCTGTTGCTTTAGGTGTCAACTACATTTTCAAATCAATTGTAGCACACTAGGCACCTTTGTCTAGCAGTGACTCAGCCCTTGAAATATCAGAAAAGGCAGGAAGTTCAGCTTTGAGGGTCTTCGATTCATCTTTATGCCAGTTTCTCCATCGCCTTGTTCAGACTGCAGGCATATCAGATTTCCTTCCATATCTGATTTTTAGCGATGACTGTTCACACCGTTTTTAGCAAGCGTCCAAAAGCGATCTTGCTCCGATCAGACTGGGCCACATTATCGGCCCAGCTAAGATTGCCGTAGCAACGACATTGGGTTGGAGTAGCCGTTCAATGCGTGTAATGTGTGAGGTCATAATTGCGACGGAGGCTACAACAACAAACACAAAGTTTTGTTACCTTAGCGTATTGGCAGCATCACTGTCAGAGGTGGAGAAAACGCACTCGCACCAGACATCAATTTCTTCTGTTTTTTACCGCTCCATAATGCACAATGCTCTTCCTTCTGGTGACTTCCTCTAGCATCGCAAGCATGACGTAACAGTCCGCCATATCCAATCAGAGTGTTTGGGTTGTTCAGACTGCAGACGCCTCTGAAACAAAACTACTTCCCGAATGTGGTTTCAATCTGTCCCGCAAATATCTGATTGTGACTGTTCGGACTACACTCGAGATATGGGACATCAATCTGGATGGGCTAAAAATCGGATATAGGAGACTGGTCTGAAAAAGGCCCGTGTGTTCCAAACTAATAGAATGGACTGTCACTAAATTCCAGATTACAGCACTGCCTCTTGACAATGGCAATTTTTAGACCAATTAAGTTTAAAGTGGGTCATTTCCCAGGACACAGTGGTTGGGAAATACTGAGATAAGTCAGTCAAACTTTGTCGCAAATTCCCTTTGTATTTTTGACGTTATCCTGATGTTTATTTTTAGTCAGGTGCCCTTTTCTTTAACCGCGTGCTGCGAGTTAGCGATATATGTTACACGGAGGCCGTTTTCCCGTACCAAAACCCGAGTCGTTCATAAAGAAATTAAGTTCTATAATGCTGCAAGTGATTAATTAAATGCCAGAAAACTGAACTGTTCCCTGTGTGGCTCCTGCTCTCTGACCGGAGCGCAGTCTCTTTCTCTGCTTGCTTTACCTACGACAATCACGGCACTTCCGAGACGCCCCCTGACTGCCATAGTCAGGGGTGTAGTCTGGATAGACTACTGGCCAGAGTGCCAGATGAACTGGGGCGCCCTTTGGTGGCATAGTCTGGCATGACTGCCAGTCAGACTGCTGGCTCTTTCTCAGCGATATTGCTTTTAACCAATATTAATCCATAAATAAGCCGCATCGGATTATAAGGCGTACTATAGGTTTATGAGAAAATTATAGGCTTTTAGGTGTGCCTTATAGTGCGAAAAAATACTGTAACTCTGGTTACAGCATTACTCAATTTATACTCCATCTAGCTAATATTTCAAGTCATGTCAGTTTAAAATGGTGTATACAGATATAATGACCAGCTAAAGAAGAAGCCACAATGTGGCTGGAGATAGAAATATTTCATAACAAAAATGATTGAGGTTATGAGAGGAGAGGTTACGATGGCAAATTACTGAAGACAAACTGGTCTGAGAATTTTAAAACACATTTCATTATGTGGACAGACATTTTTCCCAGGCCCATAGACATTAAACATGTCATGCTTGCATTATGGCTACACCACCACTGCATCGTTCCTATATGAAAACGTGCACAAATCCTTGACAGCACGGACAAAAGGTTTCAAAGGAGAAAGCAGATGCATAAAATGCAGTCTTTCAAGTTTCAATACAAAGTTTTGTAATAGACTTACCTAATGAAGGTTGCAACCTACAGTTGAAGAAGTCAGGTGACGGGCCCCTCTGTCGAAAAAGTGGTGGTGATGGGCCCTTGTGTAGTAGGCCATGTAGAGGAGCAGAGGCCATTTGATCTTCAGGACTGCCCAATAAATTGCCAAGTAGGTTAGGAGAGTCACGATGAGCTGAACCTCGCAGAAGTTCCTGCAACAAAATAAAGATTTAATGCGCATAAAAATTATCTGCATTTAACAGATTAAGATTTTAAAATTCAAAACATTTCCAATGATACAATTCAAATACTGTACAATGGACAGAAAAGGTTTGGAAATGAACAAAAACTATGGAACACGTTTTCCCTTGCCCGGACACGGGCCACCGGGGCCCCCCTCTGGAGCCAGGCCTGGAGGTGGGGCTCGAAGGCGAGCGCCTGGTGGCCAGGCCTGCACCCATGGGGCCCGGTCGGGTGCAGCCCGAAAGGACAGCGTGGGTCCCCCTTCCCATGGGCTCACCACCTGTGAGAGGGGCCCATAGGGGTCGGGTGCATTGTGAGCTGGGCGGTGGCCGAAGGCGGGAACCTTGGCGATCCGATCCCCGGCTACAGAAGCTGGCTCTTGGGACGTGGAATGTCACCTCTCTGGCAGGGAAGGAGCCCGAGCTGGTGTGTGAGGTGGAGAAGTTCCGACTAGATCTAGTCGGGCTCACCTTCACACGGCTTGGGCTCTGGTAACAGTCCTCTCGAGAGGGGTTGGACTCTCTTCCACTCTGGAGTTGCTCATGGTGAGAGACGCCGAGCAGGTGTGGGTATACTTATGGCCCCCCGGCTTGGCGCCTGTACATTGGGGTTCACCCCGGTGGACGAGAGGGTAGCCTCCCTCCGCCTTCGGGTGGGAGGACGGGTCCTGACTGTTGTTTGTGCTTATGCACCAAACAGCAGTTCAGAGTACTCACCCTTTTTGGAGTCCTTGGAGGGGGTGCTGGAGTGCGCTCCCACTGGGGACTCCATCGTTCTGCTGGGGGACTTCAATGCTCATGTGGGCAATGACAGTGAGACCTGGAAGGGCGTGATTGGGAGGAACAGCCCCCCGATCAGAACCCGAATGGTTATTGGACTTCTGTGCTCGTCACGGACTGTCCATAATGAACACCATGTTCAGACAAAAGGGTGTCCATATGTGCACTTGGCACCAGGACACCCTAGGCCGCAGTTCGATGATTGACTTTGTGGTCGTGTTGTCGGATTTGCGGCCGCATGTCTTGGACACTCGGGTGAAGAGAGGGGCGGAGCTGTCAACCGACCACCACCTGGTGTGTTGGCTCCGATGGTGGGGGAAGATGCCGGTCCGACCTGGCAGACCCAAACGTATTGTGAGGGTCTGCTGGGAACGCCTGGCGGAATCCCCTGTAAGAAAGAGTTTCAACTCCTACCTCCGGCAGAACTTCACCCACGTTCCGGGTGAGGCGGGGGACATTGAGTCTGAGTGGACCATGTTCCGCGCCTCCATTGTCGAAGCGGTCGACCGCAGCTGTGGCCGTAAGGTGGTCGGTGCCTGTCGTGGCGGCAACCCCAGAACCCGCTGGAAGTAAGGGATGCAGTCAAGCTGAAGGAGTCCTATCGGGCCTTTTTGGCCTGTGGGACTCCTGAGGCAGCTGATGGGTACCGGCTGGCCAAGCGGAATGCAGCTTTGGTGGTTGCTGAGGCAAAAACTCTGCGTGGGAGGAGTTCGGTGAGGCCTTGGAGAACGACTTTGAGGAGATTGTGGTTCAACATCAGTCATCTCAGGAGAGGGGAGGAGTGCAGCATCAACACTGTGTATAGTGGGGATGGGGCGCTGCTGACCTCAACTCGGCACGTTGTGACTCGGTGGGGAGAATACTTCGAAGACCTCCTCAATTCTGGCGACACGCCTTCCCATGAGGAAGCCGAGTCTGGGTTCTCTGAGACTCTGGGCTCTCCTATCTCTGGGGTTGAGGTCACCGAAGTAGTTAAAAAGCTCCTCGGTGGCAGGGCCCTGGGGGTGGATGAGAGCCGCCCGGAGTTCCTAAAGGCTCTGGATGTTGTGGGGCTGTCCTGTTTGACACGCCTCTGCAACATCGCGTGGACGTCGGGGACAGTGCCTCTGGATTGGCAGACTGGGGTGGTGGTACCCCTTTTTAAGAAGAGGGACCGGAGGTTGTGTTCCAACTACAGGGGGATCACACTCCTCAGCCTCCCTGGTAAGGTCTATTCAGGGGTTCTGGAGAGGAGGGTCTGTCGGGAAGTCGAATCTCGGATTCAGGAGGAGCAGTGTGGTTTTCATCCTGGTCGTGGAACAGTGGACCAGCTCTACACCCTCCGCAGGGTCCTTGAGGGGGCATGGGAGTTCACCCCAAACAGTCTACATGTGCTTTGTGGACTTGGAGAAGGCGTTCGACCGTGTTCCTCGGGGGGTTCTGTGGGGAGTGCTTCGGGAGTATGGGGTACCGAACCCCTTGGATAAGGGCTGTTCGGTCCCTGTACGACCAATGTCAGAGTTTGGTCCGCATTTCCAGCAGTAAGTGGGATTCGTTTCCAGTGAGGGTTGGACTCCGCCAAGGCTGCCCTTTGTCACTGATTCTGTTCATAACTTTTATGGACAGAATTTCTAGGCCCAGCCAAGGCGTTGAGGGTGTCCAGTTTGGTGGCCCTGCTTTTTGCAGATGACGTGGTACTGTTGGCTTCATGAAGCCGTGATCTCAAACTCTCACTGGAGCCATTCACAGCCGAGTGTGAATCGGTTGGGATGAGAATCAGCACCTCCAAATCTGAGACCATGGTCCTCAGTCGGAAAAGGGTGGAGTGCCCTCTCCGGGTTGGGGGTGAGATCCTGCTCCAAGTGGAGGAGTTCAAGGACCTCAGGGTCTCATTCACGTGTGAGGGTACGATGGAACGGGAGATCGACAGGCACATCTGTGCAGCGTCTGCAGTGATGCGGACTCTATCGGTCCGTCGTGGTGAAGGAGCAGAGCCGAAAGGCAAAGCTCTCGATTTACCGGTCGATCTACGTTCCTGCCCTCACCTATGGTCACGAGCTGTGGGTCGTGACTGAAAGAACGAGACCCCGGATACAAGCGGCCGAAATGAGTTTCCTCCGCAGGGTGTCCGGGCTCTCCCTTAAAGATAGGGTGAGAAGTTCGGTCATCCGGGAGGGACTCAGAGTCGAGCCGCTGCTCCTCCGCATCGAAAGGAGCCAGATGAGGTGGCTCGGGCATCTGGTTAGGATGCCTCCTGGACGCCTCCCTGATGAGGTGTTCCGGGCACGTCCTACCGGGAGGAGGCCCCGGGGACGACCCAGGACACGCTGGAGCGATTAGGTCTCCCGGCTGGCCTGGGAACGCCTTGGGATTCTCCCGGAGGAGCTGGACGAAGAGGCTAGGGAGAAGGAAGTCTGGGCTTCCCTGCTTAAGCTGCTGATAAGCGGAGGAAGATGGATGGATGGATGGATGGTTTGGAAATAAGCCACAAAACCCCTTTGAAAAAACAGCTGCCCTTAAAGCACCAACACAGCCACTAGAATGTGAGAGAAGTTTATGGCACACTACCCGATCCAAAATCACAGACCAGTAACACAGCAAAACCTTCAAATTAATTTGTGCCTGGTCCATATTCTGGTCAGTGAACCTGTGATTCCCCAGCCCACAGTAAATGTTAGCTATAATTAATTTCAGTAGACATTTACCATACGAACCTGAAATATGTTTGGCTGTTGTTGAGTAGGCACCGCAGCGTCAGACCCTATCACAGCTGGATCTGATGGCTGAATTATACAGGAAAAATTTGTCAGAGGCAAAAGAACCAATATAAATTTTGCTACCCTACCCTTCGAGCCCCCCCCCCAAAAAAACCACCCAGCCATACAAGCTTCTACTAATGATCACCTGAAATAAAACCAAACATGAGGCAAATAATAAACTTGGTGAAACCAACAGTGCAAGTCCCCAAAGAAGAATGTATACATGAATCTCAAGTGTTCTCCATCCAAGTATGCCACTGGATAAATTTTTAATGGATAAATGCTTTTATCCATCAATCATTTAGCCAGTTACAATTAACACAATAATCACTGAAACCGTCTCGAATCACAGAAAGAAAATCACTTCCGACAGTTGAACAAATTTATGCCCATCACATTCTAATCCATCGATAAAAATTAGAATTGGCTAAATGCGTTTAAAATTTTGTAATGCATGCATGTGCAATTTCCTCCGGTATTAATAAAGTATATTGATGTATCTTCACATGCACAACGTTTTCCAGTGTAATTCTGCAATTAGGGGAAAACAAATCAAATACTTACTTTGTTTTTGCTGGTTTTGGAGTGAGCTGGCAAAGTTCCACTTGCCTTCATGCTACTGACCAGTTTATTAAAAGCAGACATGTCAGAATCCCGTGCAAGTGGACGGGCACTGGAGCCACCAGTTAAAGCCTTTTCTAAATGTTCAGCCATGAAGGGAGTACCATTTCCTCTCTGCAGGTGAGGCCCTTTATGCATGTGTCCTTCAGAACCCAGCTTCATGCCTTTCATCCCTCCCTCAACTTCCTCAAGAGAGAGTACTGCGCCACAGTTAGCTGCAGACAGATGCACACACAATTATTTTCTGTTTAATGTGACAAATAAACAGTTTGCAATTTAGTGTGTCTATTCCAGTTCCTGGTACAAGTAAACCTAACCTGCCAGTCAATGCAAAGTTTGATCCATTCACTTTCTTAAAACCACAATTTAACAGTGCGAATATGTGTCTAACATTTAATAAATTAAAATGCCAAATAAACATTGAATATCTGAAACAATGTGTTAATACTTTCTCACATTAAAATGGAGTGTACCATATTGCAAAAATTTTATAAAAACGCACCAGAATAATTTACAATGATGTGGACATCATTGTGCAATTTTTGTCCACTGTATCTTGATCCATTAAGTTAATGGATAAAAATTATTATAATTACCTGCCTTGCAATGGTGAAGAATCTTTTAAATAAATTCTTGACCTAGATAATCTCTACCACCAAAATATGATGCATCATTCCTTGCACCATACAACTTGTGGGAGAAATATATTTTTTAACTATTTATTACAGTCTACTATTATGTTTAATTTAAGATGGCACATGACCCGGCACTTATATCAAGTGTCCACAGTAACTGACAAATCAGCATGTATTATATGCACATAAAGGTCACATAAAAAGGCTCATGTCCCAACATTTTCCTCCAATTTTTAAATAAAAAAAAAATTACATTACAAAGTTTAGATGAAGTTTACATGAAATACACATTTTGAGATACAGTCCAGAAACAAAACAGTGACATATGGACATGCTACTCACTGCAAAACCTCATCAATATGCCTGGAGAAACCACCACAAAAAAGCCAAAGTGTAACTATTTATTTTTAAATAAAAAAAGGACACACTCACTACTTTCCCGTAGACGAGCCTTGTTGACCGACAAGGTCGAAAGGAGCGGCTTCAGGTCTATTTTAGCCCTGTGCAGAAGTTCCAGGATGTCCACCTTCTCCTTGGACTCAGATGATTGAATAGGTGTGAAGTATGGGGCAGGGCCATGACCAGGTGATGTGAGACATGGATCAAGGCCTTTAGGAGCAAAACAATTCAAGCTTTAAGACATCCACCACCCAAAAAAAAAAAAATTGAGGGCATGAGTAACACGAACATTACATATAAAATTGAGAATTCTTTGTAGTCTTTTGTTTTTATGACCCAAATTGAAATCATGGTTTCCAGCCAATTTCTATGCTAGGGATGATGAAAATAATTTTTAAAAAATCAATTTGGGTTAAAATCTGCCAAATTATCTCCAAAAATCTTGAGATGGATAACGTTGACAAACTGCAGGGCAAATATTTACCTGCAAGTTTTTCTAACTCCTCGTGGGGGGTGGACCTCAGACTGCTGGACCGGCTGCCTGAAGGACTCATGTTGCTGGAAAACCACTGACTAAAGCGGCTAGCTGATACATGACCTTCCCCCAACACATCTTCGATCATCTGCAAGACACAAATGTGTATGATACATAGTGGGAAACACTAAAACTGAGATTTAAGGGTGCAAGAATAAAGGTCAAACTTACGCTGAGGGATGTTTTCCATCGTTTTAGCACAAAATGTGCTAGAAGGTTGAGAATGTCGCGGAATACACTGGTTGGCAATTACCATAGTTTATTTGATGCCACAACCTAATCAGTACATCAACTTTCTTACTGGTCCGGAGACTACATAATTAAATTAGTAGCAAATCCATTTTGGTTATGATGGGCATAAATTTAGATTGCAGTTACCCTGGAACCCAAGCAGGAGGTCACACGCAAAAATATTTACAACACCAATTAGTGCCAATTCCCAAAACAAGTTTAGTGATATCTAGCCAGAACAGCAGAGGTCATCGTGTGCTGACACAACCAATCTGCAATATTAATATTTACACTATGTTACAAAACAAATATGAACGTGGAATTTTTCCTGCGAAAACTGCTGTGGTTGTCAAAATGTTTATTCTACAACCATATGATGAAAGTGTCTTGTAGGAGTTATGTAGACACTTGAAAACCTCTTCTGTTAAGCTTAGAATAACTACATTTAAAAAAAAAAGCTGTTAGTACCATCACATACTTTTAAACACCACCTAACCACAAAGTGCACCCCACTACTTACAGAGGCCAGTCCTGGCATGGTCTTCTCCAGATTGAAGAATTCATTGAAGTCAAAGTCTCCAGTCGACTGCTCAGGCAGTACATCAGCGTGAGGAACCTCCTGATCAGCAGAGGACTGCAAACCGACGCTTTGGTCTCCAGGTTGTCCACCATTGCATTCCACAACTGGTAGCAATAAAAAACAATCATAAGTTTCCCTAGTGTTAGCAGTCCCAATGCGTTCATTATTTAGCATCACAGTTACGCATCTGATTAAAAGACATTACGATGGTGGGATTCTGAAGAAAAAGGGTTTGACATGCCTTCTTTAATAGACTCCGTTCGCTTCCTTGACCTCTTTGACTTGCGTTTATCATCTTCCAAGATTTTGTCATCAAATCCTATCAGCTCAATTGTTTCAGACTGGCTGGTGGGACCACCAGAGAACCACTCTGGCTCTTCCTCTGCATAAGAGTCATTTCTTCTCCTTTCACTAAACACACGCTTGTCACCAAAATCCCTCTGTAAAAGGACCAAAATTATATTAAAAACATTCATTTTTCTTTTAGAGCATAGACATCTGGTTTTGCACATGCCTTTTTGAGAAGCTTCACTTACATTAGCAGTTCAAGAAATGTCAACCCTAATACCTCATCGCAAAGCTAGAGAAAATTGAAAGCAATAAGCACTAACCCTGAATCTTTTATCTTTCAAGTCTCTTTCACGTTCCCTCTCCTTTTCTGCACGAGCTTCCCTTTCAAATGCCCGAGCAGCAATTATGCGTCCACTGCCGATTCGGCGGGACGTTCCCAAACGGAGACTCTCATTCTCCTTATTTTCCAGAGGGCTGACTGGGCGACGAGCATGAGGTGCGAGCGCAGCATTGCCTTGACATCCACCTCCAAAGCTACGTCTCTGCGGGCTCAGAATGACATCCATATCGTCTTCCTTTAACCGTTCACGAGGATCTGGATACAATGCAATAAAGGGATGATACGAGTGCTGCATTTATAGAAAGTGTTTTACAAATCCTTTACCCTCATGAACACTACAGGCAAATGGAATCTAATGTACCTGGGATTCTTCGTTTCAAATGAACTCTATCATCCACGTAGTCCTTCTTAAAACCTTCCACCGGAGAGCTACGCTCTGAAGTGGGATATAATGAAGCATGCCACTTCTCAGGGTCCCAGACACCATCACTGCATCAAAAATATAAGAATTTAAGTATTTTCCTAAAAAAAATGTCCAAAATTTTACTTCACAACTAGCAAATTTGGATTATCATGATAAATCAGGTTCTCCAACTTAAAATTGTAATGCAGAAAAGTCTCACTAACACTGCTGTTTGTATTTATTAATAGCAGCATATGACTAAATTGCTAGAATTGCATAAAACATTTTTTCGTGTATATTACAGACAACTATTTCAGCTATACTGGAACATTAACTTCTTAAGGAAATGTAACTTGGATGATCTGCTTGTCTTGATCTTCCAGCTGATTTCAAGAACAGCAACAAACTGCTGGCTTAACTTAATGAGCATCATGCTGGCCTGAATTCTGTTCAAAAATATTTTATCTCAAGGTAAAATAAAGCAGTCAGATAGGGATTTCTAGCTCTACCTTCCATGTTGTCAACCTTGTTTTCTTGGTTAGTAAGAGCTTTAGCAGCTACAGTATGAAATTAATTCATGTCTGAAAGACACTATATGGTTGCATCTCTACAGTAGCTACTGGTGTCCCATAATATTCACTGTTAATGACTTGATTTTCCTCTGAAAACGGGATAAGGAGATCCCATAAATTTCATTTTCTTTTTTCAGTTGGCTTGTTTTTGCTACAAGCTGCTTTTAATCTTTTCATTTAGACCACATGTTTAAGTACGTAAACTGTTTATTTCTTTAATCCCGGTGGCTAAGTGGGAAGCCCCTTGCTACCCCTAGGTTTAGCAACTTCAACCATTTTCATCGCCAAATAAACCTTCCAATAAATGGATGATGAGCTAAAACGCAAGACATAGCTGCCCCATTTACAGTGTAATTTGCATTATATTTACACAGATATGATTCTGGGCTGATTTAAAGTGAGCTGTTGTAACAGGTCTGCTGGGCAGCAAGTAAAAATAAGTACATAAGAAATGCAGCAAACATTAACGGGTTGAATTTAACATGACTGCTAGGGGATCACATCATTTACATATTAGGCATCTGAACTAACCCCTATACCATATGTGAACTAAAATCTCATTTTCAACATCTGAAATGTTATTGTGTCATTTTCAATTACAGTGGTTTGTTTCGCTAATCAGGCTTTCTATGATTCAAAAAGTAAACTTGTCAATTGAAATTTAGGATATATCAACATCTTGTTTTTTAAACTGATCAATGAGTTTAAAATTATCTTTAGTGATTCACTACAATTTTCCAAAGGTATATATCATGATGTAAGTTCTTACCTGTCATATTTTATTGAGAGACACTCTGGTCTTTCATTAGAGACTGGTAGTTCTTTAATCTCCAGAAGTTCCTCCTGTATAGTAATTGACAAGAGTTATTTGTGCGAAGAAGATCTATCGAAGGACTTCAAACTATTAATTTTGTCAGCATTTCTCACTTTTGTGTATCTGAAAGGAGCTGTGGCAGTTGACTGTAGTTTAACTTGTTCCAGAGGAGCATCACCGTTCTTCTGTTCTTCACAAGTATCGTTCTCCATGACTGATTTCAGAAGCTGAACAAATGGCTTCCAAATCACCAATTACCGTTCCTGTTGGAAACAACAAACATTTCTAAATTAATCACGTACAACATCAGCAGTTCCACAGACTATAGTACAATTTGTATTTACTTTAAGCGTCATCTGTTTCGGGTTATGTTAAACAATGAAGAGGTATTCGTCGGGTCATTCTATCCTAATGAAATTCATATTAATTTTAGTATTGTTCATATTAAAATTTTCTGCGGTCTAAAATACAAACAAAAGACGCAACCAAAAATAAGATACAAATCATATCGCGTTAAAACGTGTTTAACAAACGCTACCTAGCCAATTAGCATGTTAATTGGCAACAGCCACCAACAGCTGCAAACAGACAAGTTAATTATCATAATAAACATAACATATTACTTTATTATCAAGACGGTTAACACCGCTATTTGAAACACATAGCTTGTTGATGCTCCTTAACCCATTTATTGTTAAATAACCCCCCTTTTCGTACGAAGTTTCAAGAGTGTGCCAACAATTAGCCCAAATATTGTCAGAGGGTTGGCAAAGCTATGGCTCCACACAACTCGCCTGTAAATCATATTCGTGTATTAAAACACGTAAAGACAATTGTCCTTTTAGAATGAGAAGAAAGCAAACCAAGAACTTACTGTTTGAACGCTGCGTGGAATCCTGGTTTCCAACACCCAAGAAACGGCAGCCCACGTTAGCTAGCTAGCTAGCTAGCTGCCTAGCAAGTTTGGCTAGTTAGCTAGCTAGCTGGAGAATTGAGAGAATGCCCACACAACAAAGTACCAGATTTTAGCCGGTTAAGTTGTTGCTGTAACTTCAACAAACGCAAAATGTACCGGGGTAACGAAACACAATAACACAGGTTCAAAGTAGAAATTAGTTCACACGTGCCTGTGCAATCTCAAATAATTGAATGCTGTCTCTGTTTTTAAGTCGTAGCAGCAATTTTCCTCTGATCACCGCTTTAAGAAGGTCCTAGGAAAGCTTACCTGGCGCCCAATGCGCCTTTGTGTAATTTAAAATAAGGACTTTTAAGTCGGGTATGTGGTACTCTAATATCTAAATCATACATATATTTATTGTAAAACATTTTAAAATATATACACTGTGAAGAAAAAAGGAAATTTGAGTTTTAGAAATATAACTTCTAAAAAAAAACCCAGAAGTTTATAAAGGCAAATGGATAGGCAGCTTCTTACTTTCGTGGGTTTGCCCGATTTGAATGCAGTGTTAGCCGCCTACTGACTTCTTCATATGTAAATGTAAGACCCGCTCTCGCGGATTGTCCAACATGCTACACATGGTACGCCATCGGTCTAAATGGGCCCTGTGTACCTTTTTTTTTTTTTAATTCCTACAATATCTTTATGTCTGTGTATCATCAGTGTCAAGTGACTTTGATAAACAAATAAACGTCACTTAGAAACCCAAAACAGTTTCTACAAGTTGATGACTTCGCTTAAATTTGTAATTTGAATGTGATGCTGTTGTTCTTCACGTACGTGCAGTGGTGGACTGAATAATACAATGCAACGTAATATCGGAAAATCGGATTCAGGAAGACGGAGTAACGTCACGAAACAAGTCCATAAATTTCATAGCAGAAATGTTCCTTACAGAGTTGGATACAGTTGGAACAAAGGTGGAAGACTCAAGGAATTGAGAACAAGGTACTTACGCGCTTACCTTTTTTGTTGTTAAGGTTACTACTTCAATAAACTTGAATTTATTTCCAATACTGCAGGCACTTGGCGAGAAAATTCCTGAAGATATGGATGTACAATACGTTTGGCCGAATTCTGCCTCAGAAAGCCAAGTAAAACATGTTATATGCTATTGTCAAATGGAGTCATTAGCATAGTGTACTTTGTTAAAGACTTTCTTTAATTGTGGAACTGTAGGATCCCTATAATTGTGGAATTTAATGCCGAGGTTTTTAATATAAGTGCATTTCGCATTTCATGTTGTAGGTCCCATTATCAGAGTGTGATTTTGAGACGCACCTTTGAAGGATGGAGAGATGAGTGGTGGACGACCAATAGGGAGTGGAGTCTTACAGTGCGCGCAGACTGTCACTACAGGTACACAGTGCAGTCTGCTTAAATAGCCCATCACAGACAGTATTTGTGTCAGTTAACCATATTTTTGTGTTTTCCAGGTACTACTTGTGTAACTTGGCATTCCATAAATGGAGAACCTTTCTGTTATTGCAGAGGGGAATAAAAGGAAAAATGCAACATGCAAAATCTTTTGGTATGATTTCTTTGCACAAGTGAGACTGTATCTAACCTTTAACATGTTTTTACTAGATATCACACGCAGCTGTTTTGTCATCAACCACTTTCTTTCTTAAACCAGCTGACAGGCACAGGATGCGTGGGGTTTGGGAGAGATGGGAACTTTTTGCAGAGATTAGGCGAATGAAGAACAGAATGTCTGAATCTGCCCTTGAACTGAACAGACTCTCAGTTCTACAGTAAGATTATCATAGTTATAAACCACACCCACACATTTAACGCTTAGTGGATAGATGGTTTTAGGAGTCTTGTGTTTTTCACCCCTGCAGTTCAGTATGGTGTGTGTGGCAGACAAGGCTGCCGCAGCGTAAAGGCATATACGCTTTGGAGGATCAACTACTGAAACAGAAGGCACTGACCTTACAGAGCAGGGTGATAACATGATTCATTGCTGCCATGACTCGTTGACAAAGAAATGTGCAAAGATCACCCATCTCCTTCCTTTTTATTTTAAGTCATTTGTGAACTGCTTTTGTCACAGGCTTGGCTTCGCTGGAAGGAAATGTACATAAGTGCTTGCTGCCAGAAAAAGCAGGCAGCCAAAGCTGAACATCACTTTATCGTCAGACTGAAAAGAAAAACAATCTACAGCTGGAAAATCTACTTGTCTCATCTCCAAGCCAAGAAAAAGTTACAATGTCATTACAACTTACCGCTTTTTTCATTTGTTTTAAAACACCAGTTCATTTACACTACACCTGTGTGTCTATTCAAATACTTCACAACTTTAAGCTACAATGCCTTGTTTTTTTTAGCTGATGCTCAGCGTTTGAACCGTCTCCGAATGGTGATGATATACTGGAATAAATGGAGCTGTGCCTTGCGTCACAAGCAAAGAGAGGAGAACCATTTACAAGCTGCTGGTCTTTTAGCCATTCAGATCATCCAGCGCAGAGCACTGGGACGCTGGAAGGCCTGTATCCTGAACATAATGCAAACATTGAGTGTTTTCATACAACACAGAATCATATGTAGTCCACTAAAGAATGGCAAAAGCTGACAATATTGAGCACATTGGTTTAATTCTTGAGCTTGTAAAAAAGATGTGACATTATGCAGACAAAAGGAGGAAAGAAACCGGATTGCAAGTCAACATTCTAATTTTCATCTACTGGTGAGATCCCAAAAATTGAACCAGTTGCTTATAAGTCTATATATGTGAACATTAAACTTATTGATCTCTGTGTGTTCTTGTTGCAGCGTGCTGGTTTACAAGGATTTTCTCTTAACATCATATGGAACAAAACACACCGGCTGAACAACCACATTGCTGTTCAACATTGTTTTGAAACTGTAACTGAATAGCACTCTGTCATCCAAATACTGTAAGATTAAGTTCTTACGTTCTTATGAGGTTGTTAAATCTCCTAATTTTCAATGTTCTTGTTTTTCATAGGTGACAAATAAGTATTGGAAAATATGGCAGAACCGTTTGGAGGAGGCTGAAGATGAGAGTTTCCAACCCTTAAGAGAAATGGCACTGACTAAGCACAGGTTCTGTTATTTAGATTGTCCAGTGGGCAACAGTGTTTCAACGTAGACTGAAAAAAAGCGCAAATTGCTTGACGCTGTGGCATTAAGGTTACAATTAAGTTGTCACAGATAAGTTGTCTCTTGCTTTTGATTTCAATTTTGACTGAAGGTGTTTTTATTTCAGGATGTCCCTCTTGAGAAGCTTTTTTCAAGACTGGAGAGAGAAGCTTGTTGAACAGAGACGCAAGCAGGTATTTTTAGCATGATTTTGAGAGTGCAAATCATTTCCATCATTATAATAGTATTGCTTATATATCACCTTAATATAGCATGAAAATGTGAGGATATTTGTGTTAACTCATTTTAACTTACAAACTTGGGCGGCACGGTGGTGCAGTGGGTAGCGTTGTCACTGCACAGCAAGGCAGTTTTGGGTTCAAGTACCGCTCTGTGCGAAGTTTGCATGTTCTCCCCATGTCTGCGTGGGTTCTCTCCGGGTTCTCACTCAAAAAACATGCGCTTCAGGTTAATTAGCTGGCTTCAAAGTGTCCGTTTTTATGAGTGTATGCATGCATGTTTGTCTCTGTGTGGCTCTGCGGTGTACTGATGTCGCGTCAGGAGTTTCCCCCGCCTCACACTCAAGCCAGTTGGGATAGGCTCCAGCTCCCCGTGACCAGCTATGGCGGACAAAGCGGAAGAAGATGAATGAATGAATGAATGAACTTACAAACTCAAAAATGCAACTTTCTACAGGTATTGGAACAGCGTGCAGATGTTTGGTTTGCCAAACGTAGATTAACCCAATGTTTGAGTTCATGGGTTGATTTCACTTTGCAAAGAAGACTCAGTCGACAGAGGACACACAAGGCAGAAGTCTATGATCAGTGAGTTACTACCCAAAGTTTTGCTTGTGCTGGAATGAACTTCGCAACTAAACAGTTTACCTGTTAATTTCTTTGATCATTGTGTTGTCAGGCAACGTCAGTACACGTGGGTGTTTTACACCTGGTGGGAACAATCAAAGCATCAAAGGGACCAGAGACTTTCTGAGCAGATGGTATGGTAGCTGTAAATGAGAACAACTGCATGTTGTTGATTGAGGGGACAGCTATGTATCAGATACTGACAACTCATTCACTCTAATCAGGCAATTCTACATGAGGAACAACACCATTTGCAGAGAGCCTGGAGTTGCTGGAGGCAGCGTGCAGAACAGCAGATCAATGAGACAGAGAAACAAATGGCTTCAGACCATCTGTACCAACACAGACTCCTTTGTAAGACAGTGATGCAGTGGAAAGACAACAGCACTGAGATACGAGACAGGTAAGTCAAAGGACGCTCTGATTTAACGTTCGAGTAGAATGGAACACATTTTTAACACATTTGCGTTTGCTTGTCAGGAGAAATCGAGGTCAGCAGGCTTGTTATAAGGGTGACCTGTGCTGCATGAGATGGACAGTGGACAAATGGAAACAGGTGACTTTGCATTATTTCATCTGTCCTGATTGCAAAACATCTGTTCACAAAACATCAAAAAGTGATCTGACTCAGTATTGTATTTGAATATAAAGTGACTGACCTGTTTAGATCTGTGATCTTCTTCTGAGTCGTTCTGTCAGTAGTTCTAGTCGCCTACGGAATGATTGTCACCAATCATTATGTAGGCGACTGTTTCCACAAATGTTTCCACAATTCTTCTGAATTGTGGAAACAGTGTAATTTAAAAGCCCATGAATGAACTGTAAGACAGCCCCATATGATTTTGTGCAACTTTATTGGTCATATATTTGGGAAAATCAAGAAAATGTTACCGAGCACACTTTAGATTTATATGTTTTGTTTCTGTAAATTTGTTACTCAGTCTTCTGTGTTTGGTCAGTTTGTTCAGAGACAGAAAGCAAAGAAAAGAAGACTGAAGCAGATGCAGCATCACCACGAAGTTCAACTTCTTAGGCACACGTTTGTGGCCTGGAAGGTGTGTCAGAATTTTGTAATCACATATTTGTGTAGATTCCCATTCATCCATGTTAAGGTGATTTTTGAAGGTTGAAGTACAGTTCTTTTGTGTTCAATGATATGTAATTGCATACTCTTAGAGGTTGGAGTAATACAGATGAAGTTAAACTGATATGGCTTGTCATATTCACAGAAGCACCACCAACTGATCCTGCAGATTTGTGGTCATGCAGAGAAACTTTGCAGACAACAAGAACAGAATTTTCTCAGGTATTCAATATGGACAATTATTTGTTTTTTTCTGTGAATTTTTTCAGTGACAGAGACAATAAGGAAGGACTGTTTTATGGTCTTTACATGTCTTTTTATCGTGACTGGTCAACGTTTTTACTCTGAATTTTTCTTGATTCTGAATAATATCCCTCTCCAGGAAGGTTCTGGCCGTCTGGAGGAAGAATGCAGCACTGCTGACAAAAGTCAGGCTCATGGAGACAAAAGCACACAATCACTTTAATTACTTCCTTCAATTTAAGGTTATTAAATGTTTAAAATTGTAATTTTCATCCCTTTGTTGCAGCTTTTACTTACTTCTTTCTGAATCTGTCAAGGTGCTACTTGCCTGGAGAAAAGCAACAGCAGATGCAGTGTTGACTCACCACCAACAGAGGGAAGTGCTTCTCACGGCCCAGAGGTCCAGAAATCAAGGTTGAAACAGAACTTCAACTGCAGTGCAGTTTATTTTTAGTTGTTAAGTTGTTGTTGTTTTTTTAAATTGTAATGTATTTCCATTTAGCCTTTTGTCCAGTTTTATGTCCCAGACAGATTAGAGCCATCCCTATTGATTTGCTGTATCTCAAAGCTATGACATTACAAATCTTAGATATTACATTTGAAAATTTGTAAATTGATGTTTTCTGTGCTTAGTGCGGTTGCTGCAGTCTTTCAGACAATGGAGGAGGGAAACCAGGGAGGTTCAGAGGGATAGGACTTGCATGGAAAAAGCCACATGGCACCATAAGTCCAAACTTCTTTCTACAGCGTGGAAAGCATGGAATGAGTATCACAGCCAGTACCATAGAAATAAGGTTGTCACCTTTTATTCATTTACTGTTAAAGCCACTGTTCATTTCATAGAGTAACTTAGTAAAAATGTGATTGATTCATAGGTAATGAAACGACAAGCACTCCTCTTGCTGAAGTTGAAGATGTACCAGACTTGCTTTGAACGGTGGAAAGTGAAGGTTAGTCTACATTTCACATAATCAAAGTTTTCTCTACACTTAAATATCACTTGGTACTGAGCATTACTAGCCAGTAAGAAAGGTGTACAATGTGCACTGTGGCTCTGTACAGGCTCTGAAAAGTTTGAAAACTTAAGCTTGATGCAATATTGAAACAAAGGATTTATATAGGTTTTTTTTTTTTTTTTCGCTTTAAACATATCTGGACACAAAAATGTTTGGTCGTCTGGATTGTCTTGTCTATTACTTTGGTACTTCCTCTAGCTACAGTATATGGAAATATTAGACACTACATTGGGGCGACTGTGGCTCAGTGGTAGAGCGGGTCGTCCAATGATTCAAGATCGGCGGTTCAATTCCCGCTCCCGCCGAGTCATTTGTCATTGTGTCCTTGGGCAAGGCACTTTACCTTCCTTGCCTCCAGTGGGGCACTCGCTGGTGTGTGAATGTGTGTGATTTTTCCGCTGGTGGTCGGAGGTGCCGTAGGCGCAGATTGGCAGCCACACCTCCGTCAGTCTGCCCCAGGGCAGCTGTGGTTACATAGGTAGCTTACTATCACCAAGTATGAATGAGGAGTGAATGAATAATGGATCCAATGTAAAAAAAG
Source organism: Antennarius maculatus (assembly GCA_013358685.1). Classification (NCBI taxonomy): domain Eukaryota; kingdom Metazoa; phylum Chordata; class Actinopteri; order Lophiiformes; family Antennariidae; genus Antennarius; species Antennarius maculatus. The sequence continues at coordinate 12,422,965 of CM023609.1, forward strand.
CAGCTTTCAGTGTCCAGAAAAGCGCTATAGAAATCTAATCCATTATTACTATTATTATTATTATTATTATTACATGTAAAAGTAATTGTTTGGATAATTGTTTTGTTTCTTTACCTACCTTATTAGAAAGGAAAAGTTTTTATTTTCAGTTTGTCTTGCTAATTGTCTGGCTTTGTCCTTTGTGGAAAAGATAATAAAGGTTTGATTACAGTAAGTAAAACTGACCTGTAGATGCGGTTTCATTTAATGAATTTAAACTTGCTTTTACCTACATTACCTTTATTACATCCCAATAGCAGTTGCAGCACAGAAAGAGAGAAGCTGAGCACACAGAGCAAGCGCTCTGGCACTGGTCCTTTACCCTTCAGGCCAAGGTAATGTAGGCAGTGCATTCTTCTCTAACTCCAGAATGGTGCACGAACTGGCACTTCTGTAGTTTAATGTCTCAGTGTCATTATGTGAATTTCCTGAAGGTGTTTTATGGATGGAAGCTGTGGGTCACAGAGCAGCACAGAAAACGAGTGCAGGCAGCCCAGGCTGCACAAATCCACAGAGACCAGCTGCTGAGGGAGGGCGTGATGTGCATCCTGACCTATGCTGCTCACATGAATGACCTCACAACAAGCCTGACACAGCACAGCCAAGATAAGGTGTGTTTCTGATGTCAGATTGCTTACATTAGATCATATTAGATATTAAACGTTCAATAAATTGCGGCCACGACCACTAGATATCACACAAAACATCAGTATCTCAAAAAAATTAACATGTGAATTTATTCACCAAATAATTTACACAAGGAGAGAGGAGTTTCTGAACCACACACAGCTCACATAATTCAAACCAACATTGTTATTTTTTGATTATATTACCTTTTGTAGTGAGTAACACATGCCATTACCTTTGTGAACATTGTTCAGACACCATGATTCAGTTTGCAATACAGGTTTCAGCAGTAGGTCAGAGAGGAGGACAGAGTGTGTTCTAACATGACAAATATCAGACCAGGAATAGATAAGAGTATTAAATTATCAATTTTTATTCACAAAATAGCCTTTTTTACACTCAACTGTGCATAAACTACAAGAAAATTATTTATCTTTTAAAAATATGAACTATGTGGTTATATATTTTATTGGCATTAGACTTGAAAAGCATATAATTTTTAGTTACCAGGAAAGGAAATGGCCATATCATGTATCAGAACTGTAATTTAATTCCTTGTTTGACTATACAGGTATACCTCATCTTACATCATTAAATGTTTCCAGGAGACACGACATAAGTAAAAAAAATGTTGCATGTTGAATTTTCAATAACGTATGGTAAATGTGACTCTATTTTTAGTTTACAAAAAAGTAATTTTATTTTTTAATATAGTACAAAAAAATCTAAATTTATGAATACAATTTGTTGATGTTAACCACACATCACAGACACTTTATTTATGAATGAATCATAAAAACATTCTTGAAGGTTATAAAACAAATTCAGGAGCTATTATATATAAATCGATTAAAATGCCGTAAACTTGATTTTTATTTTTCTGTGTATTTTTTTTCTCAAAACTAACATAAATTGAGAACAATGTAACGCCGAGCTACTATACTTGTAATAGCAAATGTCAGGATAACAAAAAGGACTTCCTTTACACTCCTCTAATGCATTAACACGTACAATCAGCTGTCATAGCTACCAAGAAAAAAAGCAGAGAAGCTCAGACGCCCGCATACCCAGAGTTATTCCATCCCTGCTCAGGCTACCATTGTTCCACTAAAGGGTTTTAAATAAAATATAAGTGTTTGCTAATGTTTTAAAGTTAAATAAAGTTAAAGTTAAATTTCCATGAGATTACCACGCTTGCTTGTTGTTGTGCAGAGATCACAGCATCTCCAGAGAGTTGTTAAGCGCTGTGCTATGCACTGGAAGCATTGGGCGTTGTGTAAACCTCAAAGAGAGCAAAAAGTGAAAGGGCAACAACCTGAAAAGAATGTGACCTTCTGTTTGACAACACCGGCACTGAGAGGTACCACCCAGCCTGACTCAGCGAGGCAAAAGGATGAAAATGAAGAGCAAGGAAAGCTGTAAGTCGAAGCCCCCAAGTGAGCACCAATCTGTGTACAACACATCAACTCAGAGAGCTTGTTGTCTTTTCTATTTTAATTTTATTTATTATTCTCTTTTCTTTTGCACTGTTCAGCTGTACACATCCACAGCAACCACATTGGCATGAATTTCATTCTCGATAAAAAATGAAGACTTTTTTTCATAAATAACACTACTGTAATTAACTTTGAATGCTAGATTTGTAAGTCTGCATCAGATTAAACTGAAACGTGCAAAGAAAAAGGTCTTGAACACTAAAGTTCTTTTGTTTTTGTTTTCTAGCCCTGAAAAATCCTCAGATGTCACCAGCACTCAACAAAACCCCAAACCATCACAACTTGGCCATCCTGAAGTCTCTTTTACTTCCACTCATCATAATTCTGTCATATCTACCAAGTCATCCTCCAAACCTCATATGCCTGCTATGGACTGTACTCCAGATACACATGTTCTTCTACCCCCTTCTGCTTTCATGACCACTGGCACCAAAGATTCGGTAAAGACGGCCTATTTGATTAAAATGTCATTATTCAGTCAATGAAAAAACACCAGATCTACAACATATTGTCTGATTTAGGAGGGGAAGACCAGCACAGTTTTTGGAAAGGATCCACTGGTGAATCCCATAGAGCAACCATCGGCTTATCTTGGTATAGCAGCTACTTTTTTCTATCGTAATAGGCTATGCTTTTTTTTTTTTTTTTTTTTCATAAAATGTCATTATCATATTTCGGCAATGTGAATAATCTGGACAGAATCTACTTTCTAAATAATATTGAGTTCATCTTTCAGATGTACCTCTAAGAACATCCAGTGAAGAACCTGCAGTGACAGACCCAGCTTCTGCTTTAATCAAAGATCTGCTCAGCATACAGCTGGACATGAAAGCATACCAAAAAGACAGGAAGCAGCTCCGGTAACAAATCAGTCAGAGCAGTGTTTTTATTCTTTTGAGCTGTTTAACACATTTTCTGAATTGTAACCCATATTTGTTTGTTCCGCAAGAGCTTGGCAAAAACTGAAAGTAGTATTACAAAATTGGCTGCAGACCAGCGGAAAAGATGAACAGACAGAGAAAAATGCTGTTTGTGAAGAGCTGAAGGAGGTAAAAAGACCCTTTTGTCATTTTTTTATGTTAAACAAGGAAAAACAGTTGTAAACATGGCAAACAACGCAAATAAAAATTAACTTGTTGATTACGTTTTAGAGATGATGCCGTGGTAATTGTTTCTTCAACATTCTGTTGAACATCTCCACATTTTATTGTTGACATTTGAGTGAAGAATAATGAAGTACAACTTGATTTTTAAAACCTAACAGAACATATTTCCACTTAATGGTGTGAGTCATGCTTGCATTCTTTTGTGGACAATAAATCATCAGCTGTTAAAAATCAGCAGTGGTCATACAACGGGGAAATTGTAATAAACTCTCAGTGTTGTATGTAATTAAGTACACGTAATGATGTGTTAACTCAAACACAGTCTAGGCTGAATGTATCACATTACGTATAATGTAAAGTTGAAAATTAGATGTTTCTTTCTGGGTTGGGATTCTTGAACAATTAAAACAATATTAATGTGTTTAAATGTGTTGTGTTATTAAAGCTAGAAACAGGATTGTCTTTTTGAGCACATATTCCCTTTGAAGATGTGTGGCTTTCCCAGGAAAGCGATGCTTATTGTAAATTATCATAGGACATGAGATGTAAAGCTATAAATGAAACTATTAACCACATACTGTATGAGGTAATTAGAATAAATCCAGCTTTATACAGCCAAAGCAGTTTAAATACAACATACATATTGAAAACATCCTAAAGGATAAATATAAAGAATCTGCGTATTTCTTTAGCGTTTTGTGGTCTATGTCACAGTTGATACTTTTTATGTTGACAGTTGGAGGAACGCATCGACAGACTATCCACTGAAGTGGCAGAACAGAAACCAACAATGCTGCTTCATGCAGAGAGGATCAAGCATTTGCAGACTGTCCTCACAGACCACTCTGTGTTTTCTACTTTAGAACAAATAGCACTTATACAGCAAGAGTGATGATATCTATGGGGCATTATTCATCTTCTTGGATGCCATTTCTCATCATATCATGAAGACTGACGTTACACGTAGATATGAAAATTGATCACCAGCTGATAGACATGTAGCTGTAAGCTTCCTTAGAGCTAGGGCTAGTCTTTCCAGACAAAACACTTAAAACTCTACACTCAGATTGTGGAAAGATTGTTCTGTTTATTCTTTGTAAACAGAGTCTAAGCTTCTTTCAAATTAAAATGTTAAAACCAAACAACTTTCACAGCTGCACCTGTGCTTAAAATCGACACAGACTTAGGCAAGGGGTTGTCCTTGTGACAGATGGTGTGAAATATTTTCCATATGTGTGCAAAAAAAGTGATTTTACTATTTTCAAAGGAATTGCCCTTGCGCAATCGTGTCTGTATCCGTTAGTGCTAGTCCTTCTCACACTGATCATTTCTACGAAAGTATAGGGATTTGCAGAAGACACAGCTGTTGTACAATCAGAACAGAGCTTTGAACCACAACTGGGCAGAATGAGAGGACTTTATGTCTTTATAGTCATTTTCACCTTTGTCACCTTTGTCTGCTGTATCAGGGGTGAGTTCTATTCTTGAACTTTTCTAGTTATGTTTATTTTTGTTAACATTCATTTTCATTGTTTTATTAAAAGGATTTTAATTGTTCAGTTGTTTGGTTGCTGATGGCAAAATATATGCTTTTCTTCTCAAATTTGTCTACATTAATACTGAGGTAAACTATGAGAAGACTGTTAAGCGATTTAAGTTTGTATAGGTTTGGAAACATTAATTTAGGTTTCATCAATTTGTATACCCAAAAAGACAATAAATGCCTTTATCTTAACAACGCAGTAGTATGCACAAAGTAGAAAAACCCTGTTTCAAATATGTGTTTTGTTTTGGCTGGATATCTGTGAATCGTTCCTTGTTAGCCAAGAAGATTCGCTGGTGCGCTGTGTCAGATCCAGAACAGAAGAAGTGTGCAGAACTAGCTAAAGCTCTGGTGGCAGTTCTGTCACCAGCTGCTGTGGCAGCTTTTGGCAAGCTATCATGCATACGAGCTTCCAGCACTACTGACTGCATCGACCGGATCAGGGTGAGCCATCCTCTACTTTACATGTCATAAAGGTGTTCAAAGGACAGCGAGCTAACACTAGGAAGCGATGTGAAAATGAGTATAAATTAAAAGATTTGTGTCACAAATAAAGAAAAACCTTTTCAATGTCAAGGTGTAATTCTTTTTTTTTTCTCATGTGTTGGCTAAGAGAACAGAAGAATGTTGAACTGTTGATATGATTGAATGCAGAAAAATGTATTGCATAAATCAAGCAGATTATTGTTGCTGTACAGCAGATCAATCATGCAGATCATGGTGATGAAGTGTTTATTGTGTCAGAGGTTGTTATGGGAGAAATTCTCAAAACTAACAAACCCCAAACCATTCACAGATGCTATAAAATGTTCATTGTAAATAAGTTGTTATCATGTTTGAGAACAGTATGAATCCGTTTTGAATTAATGTTGCAGCAGTCCATTGTTGGACTAACTGTTTTCAAATCATTCCTTTGCTGTCTATAATAATAATGTCTTCTCTTTGGTTGTAGTTAAGGCTTGCTGTGCTCATTTCAGGCTAACCGTGCTGATATAGTGACATTAGATGCAGGAGAAGTTTATTCTGCTGTGAAGCAGTTTGGCCTGGTTGTCGTTGCTAAGGAGACATACAGTGACGGTTGGTTAATTACACATTTCTAGGACACTTCAGCATCTTTCCTCAGCACTGCCTGACTCTACCTGTCTGTGCATGTTCATCTATGTGAGTCTTGCAGGAGCCTGTGTTCTATCTGTGGCTGTGGTGCGAAACAACAGTTTGGACATTCGGTCCTTGCAGGGCCTCCGGAGCTGCCACAGTGGGGTGAGATGGACGGCTGGATGGAGTCTTCCACTCGGCTTCCTTTTGTCCCGTAATTACCTAAACTGGTCACAGGAGCGGCCACTCAGCCGGGGTAATGTGGTTTTCCACTGATCACCTATAACTTTAGAAATGGACTCCCAAAGACCTATGAAGGTCTGCCGTGGTGTCTGGCACCATTACGTTACTTGTAGTAACATAAGTCGTGAGGTGGGGACCCCATAAATCAAACTTACATGTCTTGCACATCCAAGGGGTTATTTTTACAGTATGGCAGGATGCATTATTCTGCCAATGGATGTACTGTACTTCGTCTGGAGCAACATTGCCCTCAGCATCACACTGCTTCTACTGGCTTGCCACATTCTTGCCATTTTTCTTAGTTCCAACATGTCCATTTCATGGACATTTCATGGGCATGTTCGCTCACTGTCTAATACATGACACCCAGTTGGGTGAATGATACAACTGACTGTTGTGATCTGATGGATAGTCTTTAAGTCTTCCTTGTCTTTTCTGGTCTTCTGTCTTCTACTTCCTCTTCCTAAGCAGACGTCAGTGCGTTTTTCAGTGCTAGCTGCATTCCCGGAGCCATTGCCATGGCGCCATCTCTGTGCGCTCTGTGCCAAGGCCAGAAGTCTTACGTTCGCCAGAGAAATTACCACTGTGAAACATCCCATAATGAACCTTTCTACAACAGCGAAGGGGCCCTCAGGTCAGGATGACCCAAGGAACACTGTTCACTGTACTTCAACCATGCAGATATAAACAAACATACATAACTTCATGGTATACTCTTTGGTATGGTCACAGATGTCTCAGTAGTGGCACAGGAGATGTTGCATTTGTGGACCATTTAGCTCTTGAAAGTATTAAAGGTAAGTTTGTTCAAATTAACTTACTGTTCATTCATTTTTACTTTATAAGGCCATCTTATCTCACTAGTTTAATTTTTTTCTAAAAAAATAGAAATACCTACTCAAGTGAATCTGATTGTCTAAAACATATTTCAAAGTTATGGCCCAGCCAATTTGCCAATTTTTATTTATTGAGGAAGAAGTAGTTATTAATTCTTAAATTTAACTTTTTATTTCAAAATATTGCAGGTATTTGACCGCTCAATAAATCTTTCTGGCCTGCAACATAGTCTGTCTTGAATTTTGGGTCCTTGTGTGATCGAGTTTAACACCCCGGTTCTAAAATCTTTGGTTATATGGAAATGGTTTAATGATCCTGAGAAAGATCAAAGTTTTTTGAACATCTTCTTCTGTTTGATGGGAGATTTCTGCTGAGAGATGCTGAATATTTTTGAAAGTATGAAATTTCAAAACAGCTAAAGGTAACACTCCAGCAACTTTGAAATTTGAAAAAATATTGTGTTTCAGTTGCACACAAGGCATTTTTTGCAGATGGCTGAGCTATTGCAGAGCAATAGCTATCAGCTATCCTATGGTCCCAAACTCAAAGGAACAGCCAATAGTGTGATAGTCCTGTTTAAATGAATCTGTTTACTGGTGTTGATTGACAGTTTACAGAATAAAGGTTAAAAATGTGTGTGTTCTCTTAGCTACGGATGATTATAGGTTGCTCTGCACAGACGGAACACAAGCTCCTCTCAGCCAGTACAGACACTGTAATCTGGGTCGAGGTCCAGGAGGTGGTGTGGTCACCAGATTTAACTTTCGCAAAATTGCACGCAAGTTTTTAGTGACATTGCAGGTAAATTTCACTTATTCCTTTGCATTGTCACTGAATGTCTGAACATGTATTTTAAGCCCAGATAAAAGATTCTTCAAGATCTGTATTATTGTCTAGATGCTGTTTGGCAAACGAGGACGAGAGACAAAACGCTTTCAACTCTTCAACTCTTCATCTTATGGGCAAAATGACCTTCTCTTCAAAGATTTGACAAATACATTAGCTGTCCTGCCGGATGATACGGATGTCAGCCAGTTACTAGGGTTGGACTATGTGGCGCTGCTCAAAGGCCTTGGGCATGAAGGTGCTCACCACATTGTTGTGTGGTTGTCTCTTATTTAGTCAGAATAAACTGATTTCTTAAGCCATCTGAAACCTATTGTTCTGCAGGAAGGTCGCTGGATGACAGTGTTGTGAGGTGGTGCTGCATTAGCCATGCAGAAATGAAGAAATGTGAACAGTGGGCTCTGAGTATCAAGTCTGACCCGTTGGTCTGTGTGAGAGCAGTCTCAATCCGCAACTGTATAGAGAAAATTAAGGTAAGTCTTTAACACCGACAAATCAGAGGATGTCTGGATGCTTTAAATTAAAGGTGAAACCACCTGTATTCTCTCCCCACATCATTGACACTGATACTACAGAGGGACGAGGTGGACGCCGTATCGCTGGATGCAACTCACACTTTCTTCGCAGGGAAATGTGGTCTTGTCCCCGTTGTTACAGAATATTACGGTGGGGCTCCGTTTGCATTCTTTTTCTGCAACAACATTCAAGCACTTCCTGCTATGACTTCTAATTGAATGACTTTTAGAAATAGTCACTCTCACACGATTTAGAAGATCGTGTCCATAATAAAAAGTTTTTCTTTCTGTAGCTTTTCAAGTGTTGGACATTTTATGAATAAATAGTTGATTGTAAAAAATAATAATGTAATTCATCAGAATATAGACAAAACTACTGTTTTGTGTGTGCTGTTTCCTTTGGTCTTCACAGGGACTGGGTGTGAGGCCGCAGACAGATCGACCCACTGGGAGGCAGACGGTGATGAACGACAGTAAATGCAGCTGATGTGATTCATGTCTTTACCCTGAAACTGCCACTGTCTCTGTCCTCAGTGCTGCCCTCAGTGGTGGGTGTGGCTGTGGCAAAGCGCTCCAGCAAAAAGATATTTATGGGGAACCTCAAAGGTGGTCGTTCTTGTCATGGTCACCTGTACAGTCCAGCCGGCTGGCTGCTGCCACACAGACACACATTAACCCCAGAGCACAATAGCAGCATCCCCTGTGATCCCAATCAGGGTACTTTTCTTAGTCTGTCATTTTAAGTTCTTCACATTGACCTTATTCACCAGAATTCAATTTCATATGTACTGTGGTAGGAATGCCATGTTGTGTCTCTGCTGTGTGTGCTGTGATACACTGTGTAGCTGCATGTTTGTTGTGTTAGCCTACAGTGAGGTGTTCTGGAAAGGCTGTCTGCCTGGTTCTGATGGGAATCTGTGTAAAGTGTGCATGGGTGGTAACGAGGAGGCTGCCACCAAACGCTGTGCTGACAACCACAATGAGCGTTACTATGGCAACATGGGGGCATTAAGGTATGCACATAACTTTCTGCTCATCTGTGAATACTGGTATAGAATGTTTAAGTAACGTAAAACCATATTCTCCTCATTTATGTTTTGTGACATAAGCCATTACTATTTTAGAACTTAGAATACTGGAGTCACCCTGTTTCATTTGTTATAGCTGACTTGTTGTGGGTGTCCTATTTACACACATCCCGTAGACATAATAAAATGTAAGTCTGGAAACTAGTGTCCCGTATTGTCTTTGCATTTGTTTTAGTCTCCACAGTTTCTTGATGTACTTTATCTGTAGCTGTTACATGTTCCAGTAAGCATGTCCGCCTTTTCATTAAACATGAACTAATTTCCTTCTTTTTTATGTAAAAATATTAGTAGTCATTGCTTTAAAAATTTATAAATGAAATCCACTCCAAAAAATCCAATTAATCTTGATTATATGAAAAATACCCTATCAACAGTCATAATAGGGACCATTTTTGATAGAACATAGTCGTCACCTAAATTGTTCTGAGTTCTACTTTTTTTTCTTAGACCAATTCATCAAATGTTGGTCAAACAGAATCAGAACTTGTCTACGCGGTTTGAAGGCTCAGTTTAGTTTGACTAAACTGAGCCTTTAATCCTTCATGCTTCCTTCACAGGTGCCTGGTTGGAGACCCCAGTGGTAAAAGCTATGGTGATGTGGCCTTCCTGGAGCAGCACAACCTTAAGGCCAATATCCTCAGTGAGATATTCAGGACATTTCGACGTTCACACACACACACTGATGCAAATGTAAATACCGTGTTGGCCCGAATATAAGACGACCCTGATTATAAGACGACCCCCTCTTTTTCAAGACTCAAGTTTGAAAAAGACTTTTTGAACACCAAATTTAATTTTTATACAGAAAATAATTACAGTACATCTCCGTACATTACACTCTGTGACACCACATTTCACAGCCGCTTTGCAATTGTTTGAAGACTCTGCCTCATTTATCACCATCATCTTGAAGTTTGCATCATAACTTCTCCTCAGCTGCCGGTTAACCTGGCCGATCTTCGACCCCCTTTTCTCCAGATTGTCGCTACGTTTCTCCATTTTCTGTTATCTCTTCTCTTATTTTCTTCTGTTTTCTTTCTTATCGCTATTTTTATTTTTCTTCTTCGTGACAGGGGTTCGCTTTTGCCTGGCGAGTTAAGTTCAGCATTCGCTTTAAAGATATCTGGTGCCATTTAGCGGCGTTGTGAATGGGTATAATGTCTACACCCCGAATGTAAGACGACCCCCACTTTTTCCAGTCTTATTTCAATGCAAAAAACACCGTCTTATATTCGGGCCAATGCGGTAGTATGTTTCTTTTACCTGATTCCTTTTCATTTTCTACCAGGTTTGAGTTCCACAGGTTGGGCAGAGGGGTGGATACCATCAGACTTTGAGCTCTTGTGCAGTGATGGACGTCGTGCTCCCTTGTCCGAGTGGGAAAGCTGCAACCTCGGAGTCATCCCACCAAATACAGTCATGACACGCCCAGTTCTCACGGCAAGAGTGTACGACTTCCTCATAAAGTCACAGGTCAGCTAATGTGACCAGATTAGTTTTCAATATGGTACATTGAAAATTGATAGCCTGACTGTGCTGTTTGTCATTGCCTAAATGAACTAAGGACCTACTATATTTCATTTTTTTAATCATGTAGGAAACCTTTGCAGCCAACTCAGATGCAGAGTTCAAGCTGTTTGAGTCTCTGCAGTATGGAGAAAGTGATCTGCTGTTCAAAGACGCTACCCAGTGTTTTGTCCACACAAGCCACATGGACTACCGTACCATTCTCGGAGATGAGTTTTACATTCACGCAGAAACTGTCTTCAACTGCACACACTCTGGTATGACTAATCAAATACAGTCAGTTGAGTGTCAAATAATCAAAGACGACTATGTTAATAATGTTAATGTCCGTCTCTGCTTTCTTTCCTACAGATATTTTGGACTTCTGTAATCAGGACATTTGCAGTGTACTGTAACGAACACACGGAGATGCTCATTTCCCCTCTGAAACTTACTGGTTCAATCTTTTATCCACAAACTAGTTGGTTTGCACCTGATGACTTCCGACCTTCACTGGTGTCAGTGGCAAATGTCTTCAGACTGACTTTCACTGGAAACTGAAGTCATCATGGTTTCAACTCCATCACATTTTGTCACACTTCTCCTCATTGCTGATATGTTTTCTACAAATTTTGGTTTATATGAAAGCACAAAATTTTTGAATGCATAGGTGTAAAATCATAGTGTGTATATAAAAAATTTGTCTGTGTTTAAACAAGATTAGTGTTGCCTCAATTGGTGCATTTCTACATGCACCAACTATGTTACTGTATCTGATAAAAAGGGTGGCCTGGTACTCATTAGACATGCGTGGATTGCTTTTTACAGCACTGGTTATTAATTTTACTCACGCAGTGAACCATCTCTGAAATAAATTGCCTTGGCCTTTGGAGGATATACGTTTATTTATTTTTCTTCATGACATCAAAATCCATTGACTGTACAGCTTTGATTTTTCCTTGCAATGGATTTTTTTGCAATGGATTGGATCACTGGGATCAAATTGAGGCTAAATGGATCAGTCATCTTTCTTTTTATTAATTGAATTCTCTCGACAGGATGGAAATTGCACCTTTTCTAAAGTTTATTGTGAGCTCATCACAGGTATAAGTGTATTCTTCAGTATGGTCTCATTTTCCTCTGCCATAAAAAATTGGGCGATTTTTTTATTTGAAAATTTTATCCATTATGAACAATTATGAGCAACTAACAATTGTAATCAACAAGTACAATTCATATAATTCATTTCAAATTTTCCCTTCATCAAACGAACCTATGTTTTTTAATAATAAAAGACATTTTGGCAAATGCAACTGAACATAAATCTTGATTCTAAAATCTGTTCAACTGTGACTACAAATCCCAGGGTACAGTGTAACAGTGCTTTGTTAGTGGTGTTACGTAAAACCTGGTGTTTCCTGTTTCTGCTGGTCAAACGAAGGTTCCCGTGTTATATCAGCTCGTTTAAGTTTGTCTAGTTATTTACGCAATATTTTAGAGATCATGATACTTTATATGTTAAAACGTGTTTCACACTGTAAATCACAACGAAAGGTAGAGTAAACCTGAACAATGTTTCTGTCGAGCTGTCACTGTGAATGTATCGTGAGCAAGTTGTTAAGCTAGCAGCCAGGGGAAAGATACTTCCAGCCGTCCAGTATTTACACTTTGGCACCATATTTATAACATCTATAATAAGGGTTCTTAGAAATTATAATGACATTGAAATTACATTTTGGAGAGTCATAACCGCCGATAACATTTCAGAGAAATGTTTAACATTAGCTCCAAAGATACTAAAACGCGCTCCGGTTTCTTTCGTATTTTTATGGTATGAAAATAACCATTAAATTATGCTTGTTCCCATCAAGTTTTAATTATTAGCTTAATTTCGCACGTAAGTAAAATAGGACTAAACTTAAGCACCACATTGGAGCACTTAGCATGTTACTCAGTCCGGTGTCAGAGCTCCCCCATCAGCGGCGATTCCATCATTAATCCATCGTCATGGAATCATGAACATCCTCTGAAGGTCACCGTCCGTGGAGTCAGAGGTGAAGAGCGTTTAAGTCCTCTGTGGGATTAGTTTACAGCTCATTACTGACCAGCACATCCCTACAGAAGCGGCTGTAGTAGGATGGATTCTTGCTCCTAGTCAAGTGGATTTCTTGTCTATGTAATTTTCTCCTAATTTTACATGAATGTAAAAATCACTTTTACAAAAAACCCAAACCCTTGTTTGAATGGTGGTTAGTATGCTCTGACTTGCTTTCAGTGGCACGCTTTTAAAACGTGTAACTATCCTTACTGTATTGTCTGTGTGTGTTCCGTATATGTCTAGAATGGTGGGTGGAAGGGAGGGCCTTACCTTTGTAATTGTTTTGAATTCTTTTTTTTTTTTTTTTTTATAAATTGTCTTTGTTTTTAATTCTGTGGAACATCTTGTTTTGCATGTTATTGTATGAAAAGTGCCTTATAAATAAAATCTGATTTGATCTGACTCTGCTTCTGTTTTCCTATAGATGGGATTCCCACGTCTGATACTCATACTGGACACGCCGGATGTGAGGAGAGCGTCTTCTGTTTCTGCAAGCGGGTTCAGCTTTGTCCCTGCCTGCAGCAGCACCGACGCTCACTCCCTGGAGCTGATGCAGGCTTTTGTCTCCTGTGCCAAACACCTGTTTGTCATCAGTGGAGCAGGACTCTCCACAGAGTCTGGGATCCCTGATTACCGCTCCGAAGGTGTTGGGCTGTACGCTCGCACTGACAGACGACCAATGCAGCATGCAGAGTTTGTCCGCAGTGCTCGGTCCCGTCAGCGCTACTGGGCCAGAAACTTTGTTGGATGGCCCCACTTCTCCTCTCTTCAGCCGAACTGTGCCCACAGAGCCCTGCAGTGGTGGGAGGAGACGGGCAAGCTCCACTGGCTGGTTACTCAGAATGTGGATTCTCTCCATTCAAAGGCAGGAAATAAAAGACTGACTGAACTCCACGGCAGTTCCCACAGGTGAGAAGTCCTCACTGGCACATTTGTCTTGAACCTGTGCTAATACAACATCCAATCCCAAGGTCTGTGCATTGTGTCAAATATAAACAAATAGTTTGTGCTTTTAACGATCTGGATGGGTCGTTTGTTTTGTCTAGAGGACACATAATTTAAATTAAAAGCTATTCGAGATATGGACTCAAATAGGGATATTTTCCATCTGGTTTTGGTCCATTTTGCATGAGCTCTGGTTTTGTTATTCTCATTTGTGTTTGTAGATGCAGTGACTGACAATAGTTTTTCAAAGTATTCCTGAGCCCACGTACTGTATCAATGGCCTGTCTTGAGTTTTTAAAGCAGATCACCTGAGGAATCAAAGGTCACAACATGCAGTGTTAGTTTTCATCACTGCCTCTTTATATATGATTTCTGCAGATTCTTAAAATCTTTTAATGATATTATGGTTTCTAGCTTTACAGCTGTTTGAAGTTTGTTAATAGCATAAAATTCAAAAACAGCATATATTTACAAAAATCAATGACATTGATGGGATACATGAAACGTACATTTTTGTACAACTTTTCATTCATTTTCGACACCGCTTCCTCCACTTTCGCAGGTCACAGAGGTTGCTGGAGTCTATCTCAACAGACTTCCAGCATAAAGACACTATTTTTCAATTGAAGACAATTTCAAATGTGGTTATGAAATTAACCATTTTTGTTTTCAAATTTACAAAATGTCCCAGAATGTTTGAGTCAAGGTTGTTGTTTTGGGATTTGGGATTACTTTGTATTAAATTTCTGGAAAATTTTATTCCCTTAATGGTGAACACACTGCTGCAGTTAATAAAGTATGTCTTGTTTTTTAGATGTACTGTACTTAATGGAACAATGAAACAGTGCAGTGCTGTATGTCCTCAGGGTGATCTGTCTGGGCTGTGGTGCCCTCACACTGAGGACGGAGCTCCAGACACTGTTTATACGACTAAACCCAGGCTGGACAGCACAGACCGGTATCGTAGCTCCAGACGGCGATGTCTTGTTAGAAGACGAGCAGGTCCTCAATTTCAGAGTTCCTTCCTGTGACGACTGTGGAGGGATACTGAAGCCTGATGTCACGTTTTTTGGAGACAGTGTGACCAAAGCGAGAGTACAATTTGTGCATGACAGACTGGCGGAGTCGGATGCTGTGCTTGTCGCAGGGTCATCATTGCAGGTAGGGCTTAGAATATATACGAAGCTGTTTGCAGTCCACATCATGATGCTGTGGTAATTTTGTATTCCACTTTGCCTCTCTCTGATTTCCTAAGGTATATTCAGGATACAGGTTTTTACTGGCAGCGAGTGACAAGAAAATTCCAGTTGCCATTCTGAACATCGGCCCCACTCGGGCCGACCACCTGGCTCAGCTGAAAGTGACCGGCCGCTGTGGTGAAGTGCTGCCAAGAATTCAACCTCTCTGATTATCTTGGACATGCGGCACAAATTTTCTGTTTTAAGATGGTCAGAACAGTCAAAACTACCTCAGATTTACATTTCTAATGAATACCTCAGCTTTCTGTACATAAGAAAAGGTAACTTCTACCAGGAAACTTTGCTGCCATCACAAAAGCACTTCATAAGCTGACATATCTATTTGTACCCGTCTATGGAGGACAACTGAATGTAGCCTGAATCTGTACAGTATCTAGCATTGCATCTGAGTTCTGGAATTATAAAACTATGTAAAAAACAAAAATGTCATGACAAAAACATTTTATCTGTTTTAAATTCTAAATAAATTATTCTGTAGCATCAAAAGTGGAATTTCGTTGCTGTATGTCAATCAAAATTTTAGCATTGCTACCAAATATACAATTTTCAAAACCAAAAAAAATTTCACATGTACATAATACACATAAACTGCCTTACTTAAATAATTCAGTTGCATTATTTTTAATGCTTATTTTGCAAATGTTTTAATCAAAAATATTCAGACATTTTAAAATACAGTAGGAAAATTTCAAATTCCAGATTCAGTGAAATATTGACCTCTCTGACTTATGTTCTAACAGGTGTACGATCAGGTTGCTCCCCAGAACAAAACTGTTTAAGTTTTGGATATTATTGATGGTTGAAAGTCGTTTTTTTTCTTTCAGATGAATTAGTTAACAAAATGTAACCATCCTGAATTTACTTTTAGCCTTTTTACAGTTGTGTTCAGACTTAACCAGGGCTTGAATGACACTGCATACTCACAAGTAAGCAAATGATTTGTAACTGTTTAATGATTGATAATGTAAGCCAACATCTTATATTCCTAATTGTGAAGACATTTATTCCGGCATCACAAACAGACTGAGGGCAGAGTAACCATAGATTGACAAACTGTCAGATCCTTTAGGACATCCTGATGATTAATTTTTTCTTGTAAACGATGCCTCCATTTGTCCAATTTGGGCTGAAATTCTCGCAGTAGGATGGCTGGGATGCTGAAGGAATACAAACAACATCGGTGACCTGTGGCGTCTCCCTGCCATGTTGCTGAAGCTGTAGTCACCACAAGGGGGGTCATAGAGAGACAGTTTTCAAAGGTCTTGGTCTGATCAAACCAGTATGTAACAGGGTAACCCAGTAAAAGGCCAAACACTGTGCACAGGTTCCATTCCTCTGATTTCTTTCCAACATACTGAGGTTTGTCATCCTCCATCGGTTCTGTGAGCTTTCTCATAAGAAGTAGCAGATCATGTTTCATGCTCTTTAGCTCACCTCTGTCTGGGTCAGTGATGGTTGGCTTCTCCAGTGAATGGCAGACGTCAATCACAGCCACACTGCTATCACAAAAGAACTGTTCTACACTTGATTGGACTGAAATTGGATTAACGATAAGAACATTTCCATTTAAATCCAGTGTGAGAAGTAATTTAGACACGAGCTGAGAAGCCTGCAAAGAGCTCAAATACTGCTGTACCTGATCTGCACTAGCACTGCTAATATCATAGAGCAAAGCCGGTTTCAGGCCCAAATCAACAGCTAAGAGCTGCGCAGCTACGTCCAGACATTTAGTGGCTGAGAGGCGTTTTTTACCTGCAGACAAACATTTATGAGCTGCAGAAATAAAAAGCTTCTGAGTGGACATAGCTGCAGAAAGCATGTTACAAACCATTCAATGAAAAATTGTCTCACAATAATACATGTATGAAACATACGTTTCAAGGATTTAAAAACTGAAATAACATTTTGTATGGATCCACAAACGACATGAGTCTCAACAGCGACATTGGTAATAGAATTATTTCCCTCCAGGCTGCCGACTGTGCCATGATTTTTATTATAGAGGAAACTAAAGTTCTTCAGGGCAACAGGATGATTTGTTTTCAGACTTTTAGCTGTTATTCATGCCTCCATTTTAATCTTAGTTGGTCCAAAACACCTAAAAAAAAAAAAAAAAAATTACATAAGGCAAATAATTTGAAACTTTCACATATGTCCTGCATATATTTGTGATAAACACAACTCAAATCAGTTTGGCTGATGTGAATTCTAACTGGATGTAAATGGACATTTCCCTCAGAGGCTGGTCAAAAATTTAAAAAAAATCTCACCATCATCCTGGTTTTGTCATGTGATCAGTTATGTCACAGGCTGAGGAGACATCAGGTCAAAATCTGAGAGATTTCTTGCAACCCAAACACCAGCTGCAAACAAACCCAGATTAACTAGGAGATTCCTAGAAAAAAGAAAAAAAAGAAGTAAATTTGGTTTCATAGGATTACGGGTAGATATTTACAGGAGTGCAAGCCATGGCCCACGGAATGGTCATTTTATTCAGTACAACAACTTTAAATGACAAGCAGGCCCTTCAGTTTATTAGTTATCGACAGGCTTCTCCAATAATCTCATTTCACCAACGCGTCCGCGTCAGGCGATGTGTTGGAAAGAATATTCAACTGTACTGTGACAAGAAAGCATCCCAGATAAAACGACATAATCCAGAAGGACCTTTCTCTTTTTATCCGGAATGCTTTCCACTAAATGCTTGGCATTGTGTAGCTTCCTAAACAAACGACAACACTTCACAAAAAACAACATTTTGGATAAACCTGGAGTTTTGGAACTCTGTTGGCCCCGCTGTTTAACCTGTCTGGTTTGCGTCTCAGAAACTCGACATTAGAGATTGGCTCGACAAGGCCGCGATGTTCAATGCGACCTCACGTTAGCAGCGGAGTTATTAAAGGCCACACATTTCATCCTCCACGTGATAATTGTCCACATTAACTCACCTTCTGAAGTCGTTTCTGTCTGTTGCAAACCGACATGCTGAACTGATCCACTCCATCACCCCGGAGGAAGACGCTTTCTTGACGTTTGACCCGCTCATCCTGCTAACGTGAGAAGAATAGCAGCAGCTCGGTGAGCAGGAAGCAAATTTACAGATGCTATTACGGCGACGCAATGATCCTCTCTCCTCTGACTCCTATTGGCAGAACCCGATAGTCACTTCCAACTATAGCCAATCATGTTCCCTCATATTCAAGCTAACGAACCAACAAACCAATCATAAAGTATAATAAGTTCTAACCAATCAAATGTTGAATTTGGACGACCTTTGATTTCACAGTAGTCGGAAATTACGTTTTACGAACAAGGAAAGGAAGGAATAGTTTGGGTGTAACACAAGTACGGCGAGCAATAAAGACCAAAACTCATTGACTTATACCGATTTCCATTATGTCTGCTACCAGGTATCGCCGTTTTCTGAAATTGTGTGAAGAATGGCCGCGGGACGAATTCAAGAAAGGCCGTGATCTGGGAACTGTTCTGCGGCAGAAAGTAGCTGTAGCCTTCCGTGAAGGTGAAAATACTCAGGTATCGTTCCTGCTACATACATCTCTCTGTACAGTTGTATGACACGAAGGAAACGCCAGGCTAAGCTAGCTAGGGTGTCCTGTGATTAGTAAAAGGTCGTCCACCTTGCGCATCCTGTTGAATTTTTATCTGTGAAGCCTCTTTCTTACTGACATAATACAGCTTTAGAGGTCTTTGGGTATCGATTTAGTTCTAAACCAAACCATAGAAAGTAGTTCCAACCATTTATTTTTATCAAGTGTTTAAGGGACATGTAGCTAAACCTTGAGGACGATATGCTGTACTCTAAAACCTGTCCAACAGAGAAAATGGCTGTTATGTCCATTCTTTATGAAGTAATTTAATGGGAGATGCTTTGGTAGGACTGATATGGTTTTTAATGACATTGAAAAATGAGAATCTCAAAATACGGGATTGACAGGTGCTAATATTTTTTTATCAAAACTTAAACAATTTATCGACCAACACATCTATAAATTTGACTGATAAGCTACATTTTTGGGTAATTTGTTCAAATTACTGTAATATTTACCCTTTCTCTATTTTTCTGAGGTAAGTTGTAGCATACTACCTAAATTGTGTAATTAGATTAACTATCTTTGCATTCATTAAAAAAAATGTAAGTACTTTGTATTTATAAGAAATGCAGTTTACTTATTGTCAATAATTTTGTATAACGATTTCTCACCAGATCTCTGATCCAGAAAAATGTGACCAGATGTATCAAAGTTTGGCCCGTATTAACGGCAATGTGTACAGACAACGAGTAAGTACACTATATACTCACATATCTTATGAGCTTCTGCCATATATATAGCAATGGGTTTCAAATGATCCTTGAGTTCTCAGCACAAAGGGGAGTAAGTTTCTACATGATTTCATTGTAACACACTTGACAAATTGTGTGAATATTATGGTCACTCTTGTCAATAAACCATCTCAAAGAAAAATTCTAATCACATGAAGAGCATTCTGAAAGAATCATGAAATGAGTATCTTCAGTCTAATCTTTGACAAGTCTTCAAAAGTAAAATATTCAGTTCCACTACATCATACTATAAAATCTACTGTAGAGCTGTGCATAGTATGGAGTTGAATCTGCAGCAAATTTACCTTGAGATTTAAGTGTTGATAATATGTAGAACATGGTGCACAGTATTCCTCGAAACAGGGTACACATTAAACTGATTCATGAATGTGTATTCCCCGTGTGAAACCTTTACACATTTAATGCAAATGCATCTTTGTGTTTGTAGTTTCCTCGTGTAAGAGACACATGTTTTACTGGAGTTACAGTGGAAGAGTGTAAAGTGCTTTTGTCAGGTATGGACCCACAATCAGTGACAGTTATCAATGTGATGTTCTGTTCTTATAATACACTTGTCTTTGTCATTGTGCAGGGAGTCTTCAACAAATGGACGATGAAAAAAAGGGTTTGTGGAAGACATTAACAGAGAGATTCTCCAAATCACCAGAAGATGGTCCAGAAAAAGCTCCTTAAATACAATTCTTTTCCTTCCTCACTGCATGTACAGAAATAAAGCTTATTGATATTTTTATGGACTGGTTTGTCATTTTTGATCCAACAGACTTAAAGACATGTTTTTACGTGAGGTTACGTGATAAAGTTTTCAGGCCTTCCCAGGAGAGGGGTCAGATCCAAGAGATTTTTTGCATCATATGTCAAAAATGAACTTATCGGTGAACGTCATTGTCAGTCTGAATAATGATATAGATGCAAAACTTCAGAATTTAAAAATGGATGAAATAAAGGAGTGAAACATTAGTTCTCTGTTCTCTGACTTGTTTTAGTGCTAGTGAGTTAAACTGTGATGCTCCAGGATATAGAGATAATGAAGTGTGAGTGGAGAAGAATTCCCCTCCACAGAAAATTTAGCCATGAATAATTGAAATTAATTTTGTAGAATTGGTTGCATTCAGTTGATTTATGCTTGGTTCATGTGAGAAGCTCTGCATGTTCAAATCCATCCTAAGGTTCTCTACTAGATGTTTCCTCTTCAAATCTGTCTTATTTTTGATCAACCAAAATATTAAATATTGATGAATCCCAAAGCTGAATTCTATTCCGTGAGACTTACATTCAAAAAATATAACACTGAGTTCATTTTACATTTAATCTTCCCGTGGCCCGCTGCGGCGGATGAAGCGGAAGAAAATGGATGGATGGATGGATGGTTGGAAGAGGATGCAGAAGACAGGGTTAGATGGAGGCAGTTGATTTGCTGTGGCAACCCCTGAAGGAAAAAGCCAAAAGGAGAAGAAGATTCCTTTTTCTTTGGGGTTGAATCTATGATAACGTGTTATTTGCAGTTCTCATATCTGATTCATAAGGAAAAAATGTTTGATGATCCCATTTACAATTCTATATGTTTTCATTTATCACAGCATAAAACTTTTAAAAATGAAAGTTTTATACAGCACCAGAGATATATAAAACTTAAATACCAACATCTCATTGATGTGGTTATTTAAGTCAAATAATCTGCCAGCAGTCAGTGGTGAAATCATCTCCTTTCACCACTGACTGCTGGTGATTGCTCTAGTTCTTCAACTTCTAGTTCTTCAACTAGAGACAATAACGTCTCTGGTTGAAGAACTAGAGACGTTATTGTCCATTTCCATGGATACATGGTTGTTCCTTCTGTGAGTGGGATTTGTCTCAAATGGGGTTCACACAGTGAAACTCAAACACCTTTCAATATTTATGACAAAATTTTGCATACACATCTCCAGTGCTGGACAGGTGTCCTTCGATGTTTTCTTTAAAAAACATTTTCTCATTTTAAAAATGCATATTTTCCTCAGACAGGAATAAGGAGAGTTACAGTTAGCAGGGACAACCTGTCGACTTAAAATGACCAAGTCAATTCACAGCATAAATGTGCAGGTACATGTAGATTAACTACTGTTTTAAAAAGTTAAAAGTTGCATCATAGATAAACTAACATTTGTCCAGATCATATGTGATGCTGCATATTACATTTTTGATGTGGAGGCAAAGTGGTCTGGGTCAGTTCATGACTCACAGACGTAAGATGAGTCTTACCTGAGCAACGGCACCATGGTAAGTAGCATAAAGGTTTGCCATAACTCACTTCTCTTTGTCCTTTAATCCACTCTAATATATCCACTATACATCACAGGAGACTGTGATGATCCCCCAGATGGTTTTATCTGGGGGACAGAGGTTACCCATGGCGACCAAGGCTGCTGACCTCTGACACTGACCCCCCTACAGATTCTCAACTGGGCTCATTGCAGGACGATAGCCCAGGTGGCGATGACCATAGGCCTGATGAAAAGCCTGTTTTCAGTGCCTACTTCACCTCGGAATGATTCCTGAGAGGGCCTGTCATATAATTGTGTTGTTCTTCATACTATCGCCTCTATAAGAGTAGAACAACACATGTCTATCATGTGACTAAAACAGACAGAAAAGAAAACTTGGAATATCTAACAGCTGTTCTAAATGGTACAATGCCACAGCTATTGATGTAAGAACTAAAGCAGTTTTGGCTATTATGAAGTATTGGGAATTTCCATTTAACAATGGAAACGACCACAAAATGCATCTGCTTACACGAACACAAATAGCACAACACTTAGTTCTTATCAATCACATAATTTTCTGAACACAAAAGTACAGCACAAGCACAGCACATAGATAACTGATACTGTACATGTGAGGCTGAGTCAAGCGGCTGGTGACTCAAGGACAGTCTAACCCAAACACCAAAAAGATCACGGCCAATGAACAATCGGGGCACTTCTCCAGAGGGTTGTTGCTCCAGAGGTCTGTTGGAGAGCCTGGCGCTGTATCCTCACCAACTTGTAAACTGCTGAATTCCTTCAGTAAACTCTTTTTGGAATACAATTTGTCTCATTATTGAAGATACACCTCTCAACCAAGCTAAAGAACTGAAGAGGGTTTTGTTCAGAGCAAAACACAAGGAAACCATGCAAAACGGTTAGATGTCAGTTCTTGATGTCAGTTCTTATATATGGTTTGAATATTCTTCTTGTGAATTGTTTTTATAACGTGTGTCAGGGACCAGGCAGTAAGGCAGCAGGACACAGGAGATTTTTTGTCCCAAAACAGGCTTTTTCTTTTAATTTTCTCAAAAAAGAAAACCTCTAACAAAAGAGTTTGACCAAATGAAGTAATAAAAGAGGCAAACTAAATATAACTAAACTCCAACAGAACTCAGAACTGAAGCGAATAAATGGACAGAATAGAACAGAACTGACCTCCCAAACAATCGAAACAGATGAACTTAATTACTAGTTAAGCCAAACTAAAAATTAACACAGAGTGGGAAATAAAATGGCCACTACATACTTAACTGGCCAAACCTCAATGTAAGGCAGCAGTGGCTCAGCGGTAGAGCAGACGTCTTGAAGACGGATTGCCCAGCCATCGGTGGTTCAAGTCACACTCTCGCCAGGACATCCTCCGGAGTGTGAGCTGACGGTGGGAGGTGTCAGCTCACCTTCCAGCCACTGTCGAGGCGCCCTTGAGCAAGGCGCCACCCCCCTACAAGCTGCTTGTTTGGGTTGCGATCCCCCATGCATGACCCGTCTCCTCTGCCTCCCCTTACTGTTTGATGTTTTAATTGCATACAGGCTCCTGGTGTGTTGTGTTTAGGGGCCTGCATTCAACTACGTACAGTATGTATGGTATTTATGACCTAACCCATATGTAACTGCATGCAACTGTAGTGTAGAGCGAGAAAGGCAATTTCCCCATTGAGGGTTAATAAAGTGGACTTTCTTCTTCTTCTTAAATCAACAGATACCCCACGACACAGTATGCTGTGGTACAGTCCAATAAGGCTGGCTGCAGCCTATCTGAGCCCTTCGCCACACCTTTGCTGCACCAGGAAATAAACCTCCAGTTAACTCAAAAGAAAAGAAACTAATGTTAATACAAACATAATTTGAACTGTCAGTGCCCTGATGTAATACTGAAAAATATGAAAAACTGAAATAGTGTATAAAATGATATGTTTAATATTGAGGCTTGTGACCGCAAGATAAACATGTACTAGTGGTGGGTTGTGGATATTATTATGTGTGGCTGGCCATCACGATGTGCATATGTCAAATTAAAAGGTTCAAATAGGTTTCATTATTTAGCAGATGTTCAAATACATCAGACCACATTTATGTGCCTAAAGAGCATCTTGGCAATAAAACAACTGTACAGTCAAAAATGTACAATGTCAAACATAATGAGGATGAGGAGGATCTCTAATGAGATGATGCAGAAGTTTGTGTGAATGTTTTTATATTTCTCAGCTGATACTATGTGTGCTTCTCCTTTGTGGGTTTTCACCTACATGAAATAAATTAATAGACTAGTATTCAAGCCGTTTCCCTCATAATTTTACCATGAATGCAGCAGACTACATCTAAACTTACACATTGACTCCCGTGCCATCTCCCTTCTCTTTGCAGCCACAGCGCTGTTCCTCCTTCTTCCAAAAATGTCTTCCAAGTCCTCACGTGCATGGATTAAAATCTGTACTTCGATTCCGGTTAAGTATACGGAGTGCTTCTTGTCCCTTGTCATGGTGACAACGAACAGGAATCGGGGCTCCATTGATAATGGCTGTTTAGAGTTGTGTCGCACCTGCTAAACTGAGGGTCAACTTACCCTGGGTTGATAAAAACAGCCTTTGTGAAACTGGAAACCCTAGATTTAGAGGCTCAGGGTAAATCAACCCAGATCCACAGGTTTGTTAACCCTGCTTCATGAAACAGACCAAGCCTGTCTTATAAACCTTAGAGTTTGATGATCAGACAAACAAGTCTGTTTTCATTTATCACTGTACAAAAAATTTAATTCGTGTTTCTCACGACATTAAAATTGTTCTTATTGATGAGATTATTTTATTATTTCAGTTAAATAATCTACCAGCATATCAGTCAGTGGTGAAATCATATCCTTCCTCTCAGGTCAGTGATTCGTGTCTATGGTTGATCAACTACAACACAGGCTTAGGCTCCCCAGTGCACTGGTGTCATGCCCGGAGTTTCCCTGCCTCACGCCTCAAGCCAGCTGGGATAGGCTCCAGCTCCCTGTGACCCGCGACAGTGGATAAAGCAGTAACAGAAGTTGGATGGATGAATGGAACACAGGCTTAGCCCTAAAATGGCTTTATGGAACTGAATCAAGTAGACTAACCAAAATAAGCCTGGCTTGTTGGGAAGATATAAAGTGCTGTAGTAAAAAAGCTGAAACTATGAAGAACTTGCTTTATTTGATCCAAAATGAAATGAGACAATGTAACTTGAACTTGCCGCCACTGCTGGCTTTATGCAACATGATCATAGGCAATATCCAGTATTCTCAGGCACTGCCCTCACAACTACAAATCAATTCTGAATAAGGCATTGCGTCACTACATTCTAGACATTGGTCCCCATGTTTGCTGAGTTTTTAACAAGAAGATGTTGACAACAGTGGAAGATTTAAGCTCAAAAATGGTATTAACATTATTTGAAATTGGAGTAGTTTGATTGGAAGTACAAAGAAGTGTTGTCTATTCTTCTTTTTTCTCGGGGTTGTCCCTCCAGATGCAGTAGTTGAGAGAGGTGGCGAGACACAGCCAGGCCAGGTAAGGTGCCATCAGCAGAGTTGCAGGCTGGCTTATGGGATACCAAGACACCATGGTGGCTCCGACAGTCACAGTGAGAAGCGTAATATCAACGAGTGCCTAAATTGTCCAGAGACTAAAGTTAAATGGATGACGATACATGATACAACAATCACATATGCTATACACCTCATCACCTTCCTATTTGGACTCCCAATTAAAAGAAAGTTACTAAATTTGTGTGTCACACTTGCCAGTTTCAGCTTGTGTGCACCAAAGAAGATAGGAGTCCAGGCCCAGTTCAAAGCCAGCTGCAGCCCATAAAGTCCCAGTGGAACCACTGCTTTTTCAGTAAAACCTCCCAGCTCTTTCCATATCAGGTAGGAACCATATCTACAGAACAGAAGGAGTTATCTTAGTTGTTTCATGAAATAATATAGACGTCAAGACCGAGTCAAGACCATACCTACCCCATGCCTGTGTAAAGACATGTCCACACTACAGGAAAGGCTGCATTTGGTGGGCGCCATGACGGTTTACGCAGGGTTGGGTACCAGACCTTCACTGGTTCACGTGAGATATAACTGCCATAGAACCCTCCAAGGAAAGGCAGAGCAGTCATTCCAACAGCGGCAGGCCACATGTTCTGAGACAAGAGCAGGGGATAGCTGTCAAGTCTCTTCTAGTACCGGGCACAGACCCTCATACATACTGATAACAATCCTTGGTAGGCACATTAAAAACTAAAGCTCAAGAACTTGGAACTAGCTCATGAAAATACATTTTATGACAAAATTTTAAGTACACATCTCCAGAGTAATGGACAGGTGTCTTTTGATTTTTGGAAGGTTTTTTTTAAACATTTTCTCATTTTGAAAATGCATATTTTTCTCAGATATGGCATTAAGGAGAGTTACAGTTAGCAGAAACAACTTATAGACTTCACATTACCAAATGTAAAAAGTTTAGGTATTTGTGTACAATATTAAAAAAAGCATATCATAGAAGCAAAACGAATATTTCATAATGTATTTCATGTTGTCTAACAAGGGAGCAGACTTCTGCTTTACAACACAGAATTATAACCTAAAATGAAAGCCTCTTGTTGCTTCCTACATAAGGCCTCAGGGTCATGAGCTCACAGATGTGTGTCCTCAATCTCTCATAACTCAGTACAGTATAAACTGTCTCTGTCAGCTAACTGTAACGCGTGTTTTTCATGACAATGATGAAATCCTAAGGAAAAAAAGACGAAAAGACAGAAAAGGCCCTGTCACCGTGTGGACGAATGTGGAAGTACGCCAGAAGTTGTACGTAAGCATTGATCCAACATATAACCAACAAGAAAAAAAAAAGTCAAAATATTGTTGAATCTTGAGATATCAAGACAATAAAACAAACATGAGCGATCACATCGTTTTAGGCTTATCAAATTTAGGCTAAATTACGTTTTTTCCTGCGCTTTACCTCTAAAGGTTTCCTGGTATAATTATTGTAAGACCAGCGGTGCACCCGAGGTTAGCCATGTAACGGAGCCAGTTTTACGGTGTATAAACTGCAGGTAACCTGAGGTCACATGACTTACCCCAAACTGGGTCGTCTGTCGGTATATTTAAAACGTTGGAGCAGAGCGGACTATGCCCAAACTACAGCTAAACCCTCGGCTGTGCAGCGGTATTGTGATATAAGTTCGTGGAGCGGTCAGGGCGGCCACTGACGCCCACAGACGCTCCCGGCGCGCCCACTGACAGCCAACGGCCGTGACGCACCAACGTGATAAGCGACGATTTGTCTGAAAATGAAGTCGCGAGGGCACTTACGATTGATGACGTACTTCTGTATACGGTCACCAGCTTCCGTAAGTCCAAAGACCAGGAAATACACTCGATTGCGTTAAAAAAAATTCTTGTTCGGTCAATTAAGTTTTGTTTTTGCTGACTGAACGCAAATAATTTGTGAGGAAACGAGACAACGAAATCAAAGATGACTAGACTGTTAAGATTGTCACTTTTGAAGGCAAACGACTGGTAAGGAAGCCAGAGAACGAAATCAAAGATGAACAGACTGTCAAGAGAGTTCATGCCAAACTCACTGACTTCGTTTACGACGCGCATAGACTTTGCCCAAATCCAGTTATCTTTCACTTTTGTGTTTACTTTGTGAATTTGAGATATTATGAGAGGATGAGGGACATCTTGAAAAATGTAATGAAGTTAGCTTTTCGGACTGAAATTCCAATGTTGTGCAACACAGACAAAATAATCTTAAAATACTAATAAAGCCATAATTTCAGATTGACTTTACAGGACAAAAATTCCAAGGCTGTAGCGAATCCAAAATGACGAACGTGGAGCAGCTCGTTTTGCAAATAACGAAATGTTTTAACATTGTTGCTCGTCAGCAACATATTACTACAGATATAACTGTTTGAAAACACTGTGTAACTAACTGGATCAGCACTTTCAGCAAACTTTTGTCTATTAAAATTACAACACTTGTCCAAAATCTCAAGGTATTTGTTTTTCAATATACCCCAAATACCGTATCAAGGATTAGGTTTTTCATGACATTGAGAAGAGATTAAAATTTAATGAATTGTGACTTCATTTTATCACAGTTTACACCTATATGAACACACTTTCTTCCACAAGGAGGATAATTCTGTGCAGTATTAAATATGAGTCTGTTAAAATAACTCAGCACAGCTAAGCAGAGAAGTAATGTTTGTTTTTCAAATGACACTTCTATTGGCCAGGATTTTTTTAAAATTCTGTTTTCATGGTCAGAAATCAGTGAGGTGCATTCTTTGACTCATAATCATAATGCGTTCCCTTAACCAGGTCCCCACTGTTTTTTGTTTTTTTTTACCAGTTATTGCACTTCCCATTTTGCTCCCTTTTTGCTTCTTTTTTTTCCATTTTTCAGTTTGTTTGTTAAATTTACCTACCCATTACAACTGTTTCTTCCTGACCTTCAGACTCTGTTTATCTTCCTTGCTGGCTTTTAATCCTGTCCTTATTCCTTCTCTCTGTCTGCAATTCACATATCCTGAAAACCATTCACTTCATCTAATTCAAATTTGTACTTCAGTCAAAACAGTGCATACATGAGTAAAAGCTGGAGTCACCAAATTGTGACCCTAGGGTAAAATCTAGAAGTAGAAATCTGGATATAACAGGATAAAACGGATTCAGCCTAATTTGAAATTATTTTGTCAAAATTGATTTTGGAACAGGCACAATGCAGAAAGCTCAGTGGAGATAAGGGGTCCTGTCAGGGTCCTGCTACTTCTAGGCAGCTAACATGGACTGATGAATCCATAAGTATTCCACAACACACATATGCAACAGGCATGGAAGAGTGTTGACAGTAACAACTGAATGTTGTGAGA
The DNA here is from genome assembly GCA_013358685.1 of Antennarius maculatus. Classification (NCBI taxonomy): domain Eukaryota; kingdom Metazoa; phylum Chordata; class Actinopteri; order Lophiiformes; family Antennariidae; genus Antennarius; species Antennarius maculatus. The sequence continues at coordinate 12,451,753 of CM023609.1, forward strand.
CGACTGCACAGAACAGTGCTCATGTCATTATTTTTTAAAGATCTGTACTAGGCTCATGTGTTTAATTACATCCCGTGAAGGGGATGTATTGTAATTGTCAGTGTTTGTGTTAGTCCGTCCGTCCACCAAATATTTTTTATAACCGTTGCAGATAGAAAGATGAAAGAAAAAGCACATTACTTGGGCAGCAAAGGTGATAAAAATGAGATAATGACCTTGACCTTGAGAAAGTTAGGTCAAGGTCAAATTGAATCTTTTGTACATTTTTTTGCACATATCTCAGGAATCGGATAAGATAGAAAGACAAAACAAAAGGTGATTTATTCAGGGAGGCAAGGGGATGAAAATTAGATCACAACCTTGACCTTGAAAAACTAGGTCAAGGTCAAATGTTCACTTTTATACCTTTTTAGGGACACATCTCTGAAACCTGATGAGATATAATCAGTCACCAAACAAAATGCAAAATTTTCAGGAGGCCAGAGGCACAAAAATGTGTAGGTCAGGGTACAATTTTGAATTCAGGGGTGCCTTGTTTGTCAACTGCTGTCACTGAACAACTATGGAGCAAAACTGATGAAACTTAATGTCAACTGTTTCCATTGAACTTTGAATAAAGGCACAACACGTGATGTGGGATATTATGTGAGCTCTTTTTTGTGTTTATGCTTCCATCTTTAAGTAATTGTTCAAATTGATAACACAGTTTTCAAAACAACAGATTTGCATTTATTGCACGTCTATTAACGAACCCCTTTTGTCAAATAAATTAAATCCATTCGAATGAAACTGAATGTTTATTGTTGATTACATATCTTTATACATCAGCTAATGTATGGTAACCCATAATTTTGCCTCCCAACAAATATCGTTAATAATAATAATAGTAATAATAATAATAATTATTATTAATGACAATGGTGAAGTGTGTAAAACATACAACAAACAAATAAACAAACAAAAAAGAATTTTTCGTAACAAAGAATAGAGAAAAGTGATACCCACTCCAGACCCACTCCAACACTAAACTGCATCAACCACTGTCAACTCCTCCAGATAATCTGACTGACAAATGATGCGTTCACTTCACCCTCCGACTCTATTAACCTCAGTCACAATTTACAACCACACTGACGTGTTGTTTGAAAAAAAAAAAAAAAAAATCACGCTGGTGCATCAGTGTGGAAATGCCCTGTCCTCCTACTCGAGTGGGTTTTCGCCCCTCCTCCCCATCTGTGAGGCAGACACACCTTTCCTCCACGGTCCTCCAGCGTTCCTTACCTTCTTGTCGCCTCTCGCTGCCTCGTTGTCTGGCGGTGAACTCTCACCCCAGCTGCCTGGGAAATGCCATTGAGGCAGAGGCCCGTGCTGCAGCAGGGGGGGACGTAACAAGGGGGGGGGGGATAACATTTGTGCTGCTCCCACAGCATCTTTTCCCCACGTCTCCGCCGTGCAAGTGCCACATCCCGGCAGCAGCAGCAGCAGCAGCAGCCGCCGATAACGAGTCGCGATCTCAGCGCTGCGTTCTCGTTCGGGCTCAGATCCCGCGATCCGCGGCAGACATGTGAGTAGAGAACCCTCTCTGTCGTTCACGCTATTGTGTCTTTACCCCACTGAGGACAGATGCTTATTGAACCGTGTCGCGGTACGTTTAGTGTCGGTGTGCGTGGGTCGGGGGGAGCATGGCTGCGCTGAGGTATTTGTAAACTGATGAGGGGAGAGATGGAGCCCGGCTGTGGGTCGGGGCTCTGCGTCGGCTTGGGTAAGTGGGCAAAGAAGGCTGTGGGCTGCCTGCTGTAAATATCGCTGATGGATGGCTGGATGGATAGTTGGTTGGTTGGATGGATGTATGGGGAAGCCCGTTCCACCGCTAGCTCCGAGGCGAGCGTGGAACGTGGACTTCAGCCTCCTCACGTTGACTCATGGTGGCTGTGAACGCGGTGCGAGTCCAGCCTGGAATCTCCAGGCAGATGTGGAGGCCTAGGTTTGAACACACACACACACACACACACACACACACACACACACACACACACACACACACACACACACACACACAATGCGGTGGTGTGGATGTGGAACCTAAGGGGAGGCTGTGTGGGGTGACAGGATCACAGGATTATTTACGGATGCTTCAGGTCCAGAGCTTCATTTAGAGCCCACAGATGTGTGACATTGTTTTTTTTTTTTTTGTTGTTGTCTCTCTTGGACATCTGACTGGTACTGACGTTCAGTTTGTGATTCACAGAAATAATTTAGAGGGAGTTCATTGTAGTTTTATATTATAAATAATGCTATTATTAGTTATATCTTAGTTTCCTCAGGGTTTGAACTCAGGGGGATGTGGGACAAAATGAGCTCAATCAAAGATATATTTTGTCGTTCTTCAACTGAAGAGGCACCAGTTTATTTATCTTTGACAATCTCAGGTTGTGTGTTTGTACCATGGGAACTGATGTGGGACTGAAAATAAGTCAGCAGTCCAGTATGAATTAAATGCTGCTGAACTACTGTTGGCCGTCAATCATATGCCTGTAACAGATGCTTCACAGTGTTGGGTAGAAATGGATAAGCTGATTAACACTCAAGCAATGTTAATAGTTTGATAATCATGTTTTTCAATACCTTGAAGATGGCAGTAGATGGCAGGAGACAAACAATGAAGCTAGACCACCGGGACGGCCCCAGACCACTCCACATACTGTATACTGTACTTTCAATTCAAATTAGAACGGTTTATAGTTCCTTGTTGAGCTTCTAATTGTATGGTTAAATCTGAATGTTTGTGCTTTCAGGGAGGAGAAAATTCCACTGAAGATGTCAGGCCAACAAACCAAATGGTTTGTGACGACAACGCCCAGTCAAAGATTCTGGGATTGAGACGTGAATCCCTTTACACTGATGGCTTGGACTGAGTAAGAAGTCTGTGTTGTGTTGTCCAAGCTGGTTAAATCATTTTAAATAGGTGGATTTAATAGGAAAGACTGATAATTTTTTCTTCTGTGACAGGTTTCAGCTGGCCTGCTGAAGCTATGGGGAGCTGTTGGAGCTGTCTGTACAGAGACCCCATCCAAGACAACCATCTCACCAAATTTAAGGTCAATAGTAAGATAAATTTAAATTCTTTCAATTCATCTTTTATCTGGTTATCACCTTTTTTAATGGCACTGCTTTTCCTATTTGCTTCAATGTGCCAGGATATTTTAAAATTTTGCAGTATTTTGTAGTTCAGCGCTGCAATCTTAAGATTTTTCTCCTCTATATTACCTCTTTCTGTTCCAGGTCACCAATGTTGATGATGAGGGCAATGAGCTGGGCTCTGGGGTCATGGAGCTCACCCAGACCGAGCTCATTCTTCACACACGGAAGAGGGATGCCATCCGGTGGCCGTATCTCTGCTTGCGACGTTACGGCTACGACTCCAACCTGTTCTCTTTTGAGAGCGGCCGCCGTTGTCAAACGGGACAGGGTGAGCGTCTGGTTCTCTGATTCAGTAGCACAACAGTAAGAGTCATGATTGTGATGATGTTTTGATGCGTAATTATTATCTGATTCATATATATTTACTTTTTACGTCATTTTTTAAATAACCATTTTTATGGTGTTGCTTACTAAGAGTTAAAATATCAATTGTTAAAAGGCACAGTTGTAACTGAGTATACAGACTGAATATCATGAAGCTTCCACAGAATAAAACTCTATACTTATTTACACCGAGCAAGCCAATCTCAACATAACGCTGATCCAATGTATGTTTGCTGTATGTATAGCAAATGGAGGAAATGTATGATACTGTAGCATCGGCTGCTAATGTGACAACATTAGAGTTGAGCAGCATTTTGTAAATAAAGAGAAAATACAGCATAATCTGTCATTTACTTTTCTCAGAGAAAGCTGTCACCACGAAGACATTTACCTCACATTTACATTTCATTTTCTCCTTCCTCTGTTCTTCTTACGTCTCTTGTTATGAGTTGTGCTCATATGTCATCATGACGTCACACCCCATCCTGTCCTTTAACGTGTGCCATGTTAACGTCTAGTTAACATGGCACATGTGATCTAAATGGTTTCAGTCCATTGAGAAGGACAATGTTCTGCACTTCGTTGCTACTTACTACACACAGGTGTATCCAAAGCAGCTGCTGTCAAGCAGTAGCCTACTGAAAATCACAGTGTTTGATTTTACAGTTTGTTATTGTCCAGTTCATACACCCAACATGACATCCCAGGTTAAATATGTGGGTCTTCACATTGTCCAGCAATTGTAAACTAATCATGTTATTTTGCTTGTTTGTCCAGGAATCTTTGCATTCAAGTGTTCTCGAGCGGAAGAGATCTTCAATCTGCTTCAGGAGCTGATGCAGTGTAACAGCATCAACGTGGTGGAAGAATCAATGATGATGAGTCGAAGCGGTCACACACCAGAGATGGAGATGTCTCGCACACCACAGACTCCCAACAGTGAGTCACACACACACACACACACACACACACACACACACACACACACACACACACACACACACACACACACACACACACACACACACACACACACACACACACACACACACACACACACACACACACACACACACACACACACATTCCTGTTAACAGTACACTTAAGATTAATTGTAGAACTTGGATGCAACACAACAGCTATAAAATCAGAATTTGTTATCTATTAATAGACACAGTTTAAATTGAACCCAGTACGTCGTAGGTACAAAGGAACCCAAATAACACCAAGTGGAGCACAGACACAGCTGGCAGACATAAACCTTCACCTCATGGGGCCAGAAAGGTGTCTGTTCTGCCTTTAATGGTTATTATTTCCCCCCTCACCACCTCAAAAAAAGTGAGGAGGGGGGTAAAAGAGTGAGTTCCATTCATCCTGTCTCTCTGTTTGACATGTTTCTATTTTGAGGGATTATTCAACAAGAAAAAAAAAACATTTTTCCACCACAAAACACAATGACATGGACCAGTGGCAATGGGGTCTTTTTCTTTTCAGGGGTTTCTCCTACTGATTTACTGTGTTATTCCTCACTTGTATAAATTGCTAGTAATTTGAAGTTCATTGTGGCTTGAGCAACATGCTGATTTCATGTTCAAAAAAATAATGAAAATAGAAACCAAAGGTTTTGTCATGTTATGGCTGCTGAGTCTTTGAGTTCCACCCCCTACAGATGCTATAGTCTGCAGTGGGGATCTTCAGTTAAAAATTCAAGAGATCCAGTAAGTAATCCCTTCTCCCCTTTTAAGTGTGAACCCATGCCAAACTGGAAAAAAATAGTTTAAAATGCAATAGACTATAAATTTTAAGTTTGTTTTGTAAATACATTCTTTCTGGTCCAAAAAAAGCATGATAATATCACAGGAGAAGCAAATGCAGTGTGATTTTAGGCTGAACTGAGCTTAACCATCACTAAAAGATGTAATGACAAACTTCAAACCACAAAATGATTGACATGCTCTCTGTCCTTCCTCATTACAGTTTGACAAATCCACACTGCTCTCATAATGCTATGTTAATAAGGTTCATGTGGAGGGTTTAAGTAGACAACCAACAAACTGGTTTTTAGATGTTTCTTTGTTGGACCAGTTCTGAAGTAGCTGTAGCACCAGCCAGGGACTAGCACCTGACTTGTTTTGATGGAAGAGGGTTTGGTCTAGGTTTGTTCAGCCTCCTGTGAAAATGTGGGGACATTTCTTACCAAAAAAAAGTAGGAGGAAAAGCAGGAGCTGCTATGCAAGACTGAAGTTAACAAAATGATCGCAGGCTACAGAAATGATTTTTAATGTGAGAGAAAACATATCTGTCAGTCTGAATTTGTTTCATTTTTGGAAAATACATACAGTCATCTTCAAAATACATTTTGAATATGCTCAACTTTCTCATCAAAGACCAGACAGCTGCTACCAAATTACATGCAGTTGTTTTATTGCATTGCTGTTTATGTGTAATATTATGACAACCTGTGAGGCCGTAGTATCCACTATGCTGTCACTTTGAAAAAAATTGAGTGAACTGTTTAGCCTTATACAGTATTTTGTCCAAAAATGTCTTTATGTAACTTCTAATTGTCCAAAAGCATGATTGTTAATTCTCTGCCTCCTGACCTTGGACTTCTGCAGGTTACGTGCTTCCAAATTTGCCAGTTAGATGTTATGACGACATTTAATATTTGAACATTTGACAACCACAATCCCTTGCAATCCAGACACATCGGCCTCATGGAGCTCATGACAGGAAGATTACACTCCTGATTGTCTGCTGAGTCACCTTGAATGATTTGTGATACTGCCACCTTTCATGTTTGTTGTGGTGTCTGCCTCCGTGTGCCGACCATGTGTGTGTGTGTGTAGGTAGCAGCATATGTTAACAGTCTAGCAGCTGTGGGACACTTTATGACCCTGGCAGCTCCACTGCTACTTCTTGCTGCCTCAAAATAATTAGTACAGCCTCAGTATGGAGTTGTCCTGCCTGCTCAGTCAGACAAATAAGATCAGTTTATGTCACCCTAAAAAAGGGGCACACACCAAATGCAGTATTCCACAGAGAAACAACAGTTTTGCTGGTAATGTGTGTTTAGCAACGCATCTGTGTGATCAGCATCTGAGAACTTTACAACTCTTTTGTTGGCAAGCAACATTTCATACATCAGATATACTCCTTCAATTTTGGTTTTGGTTTTGAATGTTTGTATTCGTCTGGTTCTCCATTGGATCTCAAATGTTACTGTGCAACTCATTGTTTAAAGAGTTTTGAACTTTGTGTTTGCAGCTCCAGCATTCCCAGTTCAGTCTTTTCCCAATGGATATCCTGGGTATCCAATCAGAAGTGATTCCTCCCAGCCGTCTTTTGGTGAAGAACATGGACATAGCCTCATGAGTATGGAAGACCAGGTAAGATCTATCAGTGCCCCTTGGGCTTTAATTTCATCTGCCCTACATAATAATCTTACCTTGATTTATGTTTGCTGACAGACTCACACCTATGTGAATACTGTTAGTATGGATGGGGATCTCTCTATGCGTCACTGTGTGCACTCCTTGCCCGAGGTGAGGCCCAGCACTTTCCCTGAAACAACACGGGGAGCCATGCCTGTCGGGGGCCAAGGAAATCCACAACCCAGCCTGCGGTGTTGTCCCCTGGAAGAGCATAACGATCCTCAGGTGTTCCTACAACCGTCTTCACAGGAGGTCAAATTCATGTTGGGCCCCACTCCAGCTCAGCGTCATCTGCTGGAGCGAGAGCGGGAGAGGCATGGCCATAATCCCCACAACTTACAGCCAGTAGAGGGCGCAACAGGCTCAGAGACGGAGGGAGACGAACCCTCCATGCACCTGTGCAACTCTCACTCCTACCATCATTTTCATCACCACACACACAGGCATCCTGACGGCTGTCAGAGCGGCGAACTGACCTACGAGAACATCAATGGTCTGAGGAGTGGCCGGAAGCAGCGGTTGAGTCCCAGCAGCGTGTCACAATCCGTGGGGTCGAGCAGCAGCAGCAGCACTGGCGATAGTCACTCCCACTCCCTCCTGCACCCGCATGCTCATGGACCATCGTCACTCCCCCTGCAGGGTTACCCCTGCGAAAGGGGCTTGAGTGGGGGTCATCGTCGCACAGCTCTGCTTAACTACGAGAACCTGCCTTCTTTGCCCCCCGTGTGGGAGTACAGCGCTTTGCAACGGGATGACGACCAGGAAGAAGATGACGATGAGCAAGATGAAGATGAATATGAGGAAGAAGAAGAAGACTTTGATGAGTATGAGTTCTCAGAAGGTCCTGGGACCCCCAATGGGTACCACCAGGACGGTCGGGGTATCCACAGAGATGCCTTGCAAAACTATGTCAACACAGAGCAGGTCCAGCCGCCCAGGCTACGACACGCCTATCCCCCACACGCGAGGCCGTGTCAGCCAGACAGCGGGGGGCGAATATTTAGCTTTGATTTACGCAGACGATCAAGGTCGGGGGTTGGAGGCTGTGAGCATGGTCATTTGCCTCCATCAAGGCAGCTGAATTACATCCAAGTGGACCTAGAGGGAGACCCTGCATGCCAAACCCTCAGCAGCGGGAGTACCCAGACACAGCCACAGCACCAGCGCCTACCACCCAAAACATGTGGCCCACAGGTACCCCGGCGTAGTGAATGCTACGCAGTCATTGACCTAAAGAAGACCGCTGCCATGTCCAACCTGCAGAAAGCTCTGCCTCGGGATGATGGGACTTCCAGAAAGACTCGCCACAACAGCACAGACCTGCCCCTGTAAATTAAATGGTGTTTAAATTGAAGAGGAAGGACGAAGACAGACGAAGGCTCATACTCATCTTAGCACATTGGACCCTCCACTGTCATCCATCCATCCATTCAAGTGGCAGGCTGACTAATACAATACAGGTACCTAATTAGAAACCTACTGATACCTACCTGTGCATATAGGAGAGAAATCACAGATCTCCTAAGGAGAGTTTGCCATTTCATTCTGCGTTATTTATTAAATATGTGGCACAAAGCTGTCGAAAAATCAGTTTTTGCTTATTTTGATTCCTACGTCCACTTCTTAGTCTTGCTCCTATTGTAATTTACTCCACATCTATGTGTCATTTTCTTACTGAAATACAATGAGATACAAATGGGATCTTGTTACAGAAGTTTGCATGATGGAAGGATTCATGTTGCTCCAAAATACTGGCCAATGTTCATACCTCATCACATCTATTTAAGTCTAAGTAATATCGTGGCTAGTAGATGGGATTATTTTTACTCTTATGCCTATAGAGCATTTTGCACACAATACTATGGAACTGTATTTTTGAATATTTTAGGAATGGTGTTGTCCAATCCCAAGGAAGAACAGCATTTAATGAGCAGAAGAGATGGTGATAGCAGAGAATTACACTAAACTGAATAATGGTAAAAGTAGCACATATGAATTGAAACAAGTTTTGCTTCCCTCCTGTCTACATGCAACAAAAGAAAAAGTAGCATATCATCTGCAATCACACCTGCATATCACGCCAGACCTCTCCACTTGTTTTTTGTTTGTCACATTGCACTTTGACCCCGGGATACTGAAGCTCTGTAACATGTGGACCCACAAATTTGAACGTGTCTATTTAGCAAAACGAAGGGGGCCAAATATCACATTCTTCATTCGTTTTGTAGATAGAATATGTTTTGTCAAGAGACATCAACAACCTCACTTTGTGGTACCGAGATAGAACCTCATAAAATGTGCTGAATTTTTGATTTGTTGGTTATCAGATGTGTCTGTGTTCAATGAGAAATCAAATGTGCCACTGTCGGAAAGAAGGGAATTTTTTGTTTTAATTTTATTTTTGCTATTTATCATGATTCTTTGACAGTTATTTATGTATTTATTTACTTACTTGTTTTTAAGAAAAAATTATGTTTACTATATGATGACCAGCGTTTTGCTATCCAGTTGGTAATCTGGAGACCAAAGTATCACCTCAAATTATCACTGGACACTGTTGTATAGGTGTTTTATCTGTGCTTAATTATATTTAAGAAGAAAATAATGTATTTATATTTTAAGTGCCAAAAGTTAAGTCATCATACTGTTAAGTAACTAAATGATGAGTAGAATCAAATGTGCCAATAGCATGTCTTGAAACCTATAAGACAGAGATGTATAAGATAATAATGGTTGGAAGACAAAAGAATAAGCTTTGAAATGTAGAAATGAAAGATGACAAAAACTGCACATTCCACCTCATCTACATCGACAACCATCTTGAAGTGAGATATTATAATGCTAACCTGGTAGTCTGATCATTACAGGTGGTTGATTTTATGCTGCTACATGTACATACTCACTGTAGCTCCAGGTCAAACTGAAAACATACTGTATGTGTTTGAACCTCTGGGATGTCGGATCTTCTCCCATATTGTTAATTGCTAATAGAAATAGAATTGTTGTGTTTTTCTGAGATAATTTCTGGAGTAGAAATATAGTAGTGATACCATTTCAAAGAACGTTTCATTTGGGACAATAGTTCATGTAATTAAGGTTGCTTTCCATACCGGCTTTCTTTTTGAAGAGGTAACAAAAGCACAGGCTTACCGATGTCCTCATCATTCTGTTGAACCCTCATGTAAAATTTATGTTTTCAGCCGACTTAGGGACACCAGCTGTTCTAGATCCATACATGTATAGGCTTTCAAGTGCACGTCTTGTGGCATTTAGCTGAAGGTGATACTTTTTTAACAAAGTTACAAGACATAAATATAAATTCTCATCTTCTGATAAAGGGATTATTTCGCTTCTGTGTAGTATGTGTAATATGAGGTCTGAGTCTTTCAAAGACTGTTACTTTGAATGCAAAAAAAAAAAAAAACTTTAATCACATCCCCATTTTCCAATGTTTTGGCATTTCTAATGGATTCCACTGTTTTTTTGGTCATGTTATTTTTGATAAACAGTTATTTGTTTGTTTCAATACCAAAAATAGGAATATAATAAAAAATGCCAATCACATTGTCCATGAACACAGGTTTGTTTTGAAATGGCTATATATTTATTTTTCAGTCTATATTGTTGCATATAGATTTATATTAAAAGGTTATTATATATGTTAAATTATGTGAATGTGCCATTTTTATTTTATAGATGTCTTGAATCACAACCATTTCAGCTCTAGATGGTTCATAAACTTATTGTTTATTTGTCATATTTTTTAAATGTGGAAGAATCAATTCAATGTTAAACTTATTCAAAGAAGTCCAATTGTGCTTGTTTGTTATTTTGAAATATATAATGTATGATAAAAAGGTCTGTGCATTTCAGAACATTTACTCACTTCTTTATGGGACATTAATGATTATTTTCATGATCAGAAAATCTGGAAAACAGATATAAAAAAATACTGTTTCTGTCTGACCAGTTGTTCTAACTCCCAATATGCATTTAAGAGTGAAGTAAAAAACTATAGAGCAAGAAACAAAGCAATTAGCATATGTTTTCTTGTTTAAACTGATAAGTGAGCAATTAATTTGCTTATCCTTTTTACCGGTGTATAGTCTAGTTTTAGTTACACAATCCCAACACAGAAGCCTTAAATATCCCAAAGTCAAAAGTTGATTATTTGTATTTTTGTTTGATCCTCATATTGTAAAATGACAATTAATATATCAAAATATTTGTATCTGGAACAAAATGGCCAAGTTTTAGCTGACTGCATTTGCAAAGACATTGTCATGATACATTGGATGGATGTTTACATTTTTGCAATAATAGTTGAATTGTAGTTTTGTCTGTCTAATTCAGACCAATGTGTGAAGTGTGAAATTTAAATAGTTGTCTATAGAGTTGTTGGCTTTAAGTATTTAACCACCTGTTTTTCTGTGAATCAACAGTCTTATTTTTATTTCAGGTACAATGTTTAATTTCAAATCCTCATAGTTTGATTGTAGCTATGAAATTTAAAAAAATGCCTGTTTTCTTGATGACAATGTGTTTGCTTCAAGTCACATTTACAGTGCCACTCAGTAAGTGACCATTGCCAGTACTTAATAAATTTTATTGTATTAAACTTTTCAAACCAGTGGTGATATTTCATACAGGAACAAGAGTGTTTCATTTAATGACTCAGACTTGTTTTATGACCATTTAAAAAAATGCCATATAGGTTCCAACTCAGAAACCTCAACACCTTTCAAATCAGCTAACCAGAAATTCAGTCTCATTATCACATATGCCTGTGTGAATAATCAAAATATATAGATATGCTTAACAACCGTTATCTACAAAACAATCACTGTGCACTTGGGTTTAGTACCTCTCCCACTCATTACTCACTTTGAATGACTGATGCTGTTTGATATATCTTACTCTCATAATGCTCTGTGTTAATTCTCAAGGCATAATTCACATAAGTGTCTGTGGAACAATGAAGCATCACTCAGTATTATTTGTTCTGCTGATATAATCAGCACTATAACCTGTCATGAAGTTCCCCAAAATGACTGTGGAATGCTTAACAAAGGGCTTAGCTCTGTGTTGACTGTGCAAACATGAACACAATCTTGAAGTCCATTTCAATAAAAATCTCACTGTGCTACCTAGAGAAATATTTGCATTGCTGTTGTAAAAAAATATTTTAAAGAAATGTACCCACCTTTTAAAACTTGTTGTGGTGAAACGACGGGGAATTTAGCCATAGTGATCTCATACTAATTGTAGTTTATTTTGAAATAAAAGTGCAAACTTGTTTTCACACCATATTGATGATTTTCACATTAAAAGAATATTTTAACATACAGGGACATGACATGCTTTTTTCTAAGTTAGATTAGAAGATTGATGCCGCTCATGTCGATTACAGCTAGCATACACTATTTATAGCTTATCTTGGCACAGACACTGGAATCAGAATCACAGTTGGCCTACGAAAATCCACAAACCATGACTTTAAAGCTCACAATATAAAATGTGATATGTATTTTTGTGACCACAGTAGCCAGTTGTTGTTGACAATCATGAAATTCAGTCTCATTTGCATTTCATTATTAACAGATGAGAGCAGTGTCATTTTTCCCAGCTGAATAAAAAAAAGTATTTTCCGCTATATGTTGAACAATTAGAGTTTACAAGTGAAATGTCATCTATATAATGTTGCCTGGTTCATGAGACTGGAAGTGACTGAAAACATGTTGAATGATGAAACATTTTCTGTAGCATATCTCAATTTTGAGTAAATATTACACTATGTTTGTCGTGATGGTGTCATATGCCTATGGTGCACTCTATCTGATTTCCCATCTGCTGCCATTTCTTTTCATAGTGCTGAAGTATGTGAAAATAAAATTCCTTCCACAAATTGCTGCTTTCCAACTTGTGCTCAGTATGTGTAGCATTTGTGAGGTTACAAGAAGGTGGTAAGAACACAAAGGCCAGCACCACAATGTGCACCATAGTGCTGCACAGTCATCGTCACAAAACATAATCTAAACGATCTCATTTACTTGTCCATCCAGTGGCATTGATCTCCATCAGAATACTGAATCTATTAGATAATATCTTGTGTGTGTTTTTGTAATATTGGTTGTCTGGAGTCTGTCCCGGTGGAGGGGGAAGGTTACATGTTGATTCCCTTCTCGCCAGAGTTTGTATGGTCTCCCCTGTGTCTCCGGCTTCGTCCCACCTCCAAACTCATGCAGCTCCCACCAAACTGTCCGTAAGTGTATGTGTTTTTGTTTTTCATGTGGTCCCATGATGAGCTGGCCTCTTGTACCCCACCTCTCGCCCCTAGCCAGCTGGGTTAGGCTCCAGCAGACCCATGACAACAATTCGGATAAACGTCTGTAGACGAGATGTTTGCGTTCAGCAAGGATGTAATAATCCTTCCTTGTTACATATTGTTAGAATAATGTACATAAGTAATCCCATATTTACTGATTTACATTACTTTATTCTTAATACTGTATACCATGAGCATATAAATGTGTATGTGTTTGTGTGAGTGTCTTGCTATGCACTGAGTTGTGTTTAGGCAGGGGTTGAAAGGTCACAGCTGAGGTAGCAGCTGATGACTAGTTTAAGATGTAAACCTTGACCTGCTGAAAAAAGGACAATACCATTAAAGGAAGAGGGTTTTACTCTTGTGACATTATACTATACATGGTGCATTGCTGATATTCTCATCCCCAGTCCTTTAGGACACATCGTAAACAGGGACTGCCCAAATGAAATAAATAGCGAGGTTTCGGCTGTGATGCACCGAACGGGGTGGAGATTTGTAACTGAACATATCTCTGTCCGTTCTCGTCGTGAGTAAAAAATTCAACTGCGGTCTTCTCCTTTTTTTGTGAGTTTTCAATGTTCTAGGTTGTTTGAACCTGACACATATGTTAAAGACATAACTGCTTTGTTTTTTTCTTATTTTTAGAAAGTTCTTTCAGATATTTTTTGTGTATTCCTGTATCTGGCCATGGTTTAGGAGTGATAGTCTTATACTGCCAGTGGAGGTGGATAAAAAAGAAATATTTGCATCTTTTGATAGGTTGCCAAACATTAAAACTGGGGCCATATTTACTCTTAAATAATCCACAAAGAGGCTTTGTGTGTTAGGTGACCTTTTCATCCGACCCTGTCCAAAAAAAAAGTGGGTGAATTTTGCCCTGAATTTGATTAATTATAGTGTGAATATGTCTAAAACACGAGAATAAATTAAAATCTAATAATAAATGAAGCAATGATGTACAGTATATTATTTCTCAGTAAACACATTATTTATTTCTAGTTATTACATAGTTATTTCTTACAGTGTTGCAAGAATCAAATGTTTAGAGACAAATAATTTTTGATCATAATCCCACACCACTTCAGTTCTCAGGGTGAATAGTTTTTGACATTACTGGCTGCTCAGCCATCAAACACGTTTTTATTTTTCTGAGATAAAAGAGCCTCTTCATTACAACTTGAAGAATGAATTTTCCTTAGCAAAGAACTAAACTTTGTGTGTAGTAACAATACTTCTACAGTCCAGCCCAGCAGCTGTGTTCTCACGTTAATTCAAAGTAGATTGTCATGTTTATGACAAGTATAGCTGTGTGAATCTCAACAACCTTCCCATGGTACTCTTTAGTCTTGTTTCTCTTTTTTAAATTACCTAAATCTGAAACCACATGATTTTAATTAATGATAGCTTTTGCAGTTGAGTATATATTTCCTTTTGAGAAATCTATCTTCCAGCATGTTAACAGTTATGATGTTATGTACAGAGAGCATGGTCCATGTTCCCCCTAGTCAAATGCAGGAAATTGTAAATATTTGCATTACTTAGAATATATCTGATTTTGAGTTTATATATCTTTCTCTATGTTTGGTTATTAAGTCGTTGTATCAAGAGGAGGTTCACAAATATAACAGAGCTTTAACTGTTTCTACTTGACATCACATCTCAAAGGTTTTCACCTAACAAAAACACTGAATAATTCATTTTGTTGTAACAGAACACAGGTAGCTAGCTGTAGAATGCGTTAAGCTTACTGGCGTCATGATACTTGCTCTACGGTTGGTTATTTGAGAGTTGTACGTCTGCCTGACGACCAAATGCACCTGAAATATGATAATCTGAATTTTCCAGTTTCCCTGGGAGTTTTGACTACAAACAATACACAGTGGTAGGTTGGAGCAGGGATGTGCATTTAAATGAAAAGAGACTTTGGAGAACAAATTACAAATTATGAACAAGACAAAATAGAATTAGCAGCATTTCATTGAAATGTACTGCAAGTTGACCGCTATCCCTATCCAGTGAAGGCTTGTGCTTCTCATCGTTTATGGGTTAAACTTTCATGCATTGCAAGAGTGTTTTTATTATACCAAAAACCTTTTTCTCATGTGATACCCACCTATTGAAGTTTATTTTTGGTTTAGAGGTTGTTATTAATGTATGATGTAAAAATGGTCACTCCTTACAAATCTACAGAAAATTATCAACAGACTTGCCAACTCCAATTTAAGATTATGAATTAGCTCTAAAAAAAACTTCATTATGTTCCTAGAAGTAGAGAGAGTAACCAGGTGGTGATGACGTTAAAGGAGAATTTATACGGTAAGGAGCCGGGTGTTTCCATTGGGAGGTGGTAGAGATCAAAAACAGGTTGTATTGTGTAAAGATCATGGTGCCTAAAGTGTCTACAACCGTCGAATGATGCGTGAATAGGTGATGCTGAGTCAATAATAAGAGTTATTATTTTACACAACTCTGCTGTTTTGTATAGAATCTTTCAAAACAGTAGTAAACTCTCCTTCACTGATAAGGGAAAATAAAAAAAACAAGCTCAAAGTCAACAGATGTAAAACATGTTTTGAAAATGTTTTGAAAATAATACATTAAATGGTAGATATAATTTATTAAAAATTCAGCTGTGGACATATGGTAAGAGAGAGGTTTTAAAAACACGAAGGAAAAGTTCTAGTTCATCCAATAAACTACTCCAGAGGGTTGGGGCCCTGATAACAAAAGTTCTGCTACCCTGTTCAGCTTTGATAGTGGCGTGAGTCAGCAATTTCACGGCTGAGTCACGCCATATCTTAATATCTTGCCTTTTACACCTTGGATCGTTAGATCAATCAGTCAATCAATCAATCAATCAATCAATCAATCAATCAATCAATCAATCAATCAATCAATCAATCAATCAATCAACAAATCTTTTATTGGCATTAGAACAACAGTCTCATACAGCAGTCGTTCCCAATGATAAGCTCTGTTGTTCGGCATGGTGAGGCAACGGCGCATGTCACAAAGTTCCCTCATACATTGCTACAAAAAAATAGATGTAGGTAAATGAATCTGTGTAATGAGATAGAGGCTTAAATGCGTATTAATAGGATACACACAAAAGAAGGAAGGCAGAGCTTGTTGCTGGTATGATGTGGGTTGTCACTAATTCCAATGGCCCTCTTCCAACACTTGTGTTGGCAAATATTAAAGTTTGGTTCAAAAAAATAAGTTCATGAACTTTAATATGAAAGTTTAATATCAAAGTTTTGAGGCTCAGGTCAGACAAGCAGCAAAGCTGGTTGCGAGAAAAGAGCAAAGGTGGTTACAGAGGGTTCATATTTATAGATAGACAAATGGTGACGTCTAAAACAGGTGCTGAGCAGAGACAGGTGGGGGGGCGTCTAAAACAGTCATACATCCGCTTTCTCAGAAAGTGCATGAAACATAAATCCACTCAAGAATCGCGGAGTTCTGGTTTCTCTGAGACAGTGACACAGGCAGCCAAAGCAAGATGCCCTAGGTGCAAACCGCACAAATAACACGTAGATGTGCTACATCAAGTGGTATGATCTTACGCTAAACAATTCAGCATCATATGACCTAACAATGAGATTTGCCATACACTGTAGTTTTCCACTACACACTGCTGAGTGTACAGCTCCTCCTTTTGGGATAGTCATCACTTTAAATTGAGGAAAACGGAACTGGGTCCAGTGAGGTGATGAATGATTTGAATGAAAAATGATTATGGTGGAGGTAAGTGATATCAGACAGTAGTCATTTGGGCAGGAGGGTTGTAGTTTATTAGGAAGAGGGACAATGGTGGTTTGTAAAGCATGTGGGGGCTACACACTTGAGGAGCAACTATGAAGACATGATCTCCACACACCTTGAGAGTTTGGCCAGGAATGTCATCAGGTCCAGGTGCCTTGCAAACACATCTTAGCTGGGTGCCTCAGGACAGGGAGCAGAGTACAGATGGATGATTTTGTGAGGTGGTATCACCAAAATCAGGTGCAGATCTACACAAAGACGGTCAAGGAGATGATACTGGACTGACATATCCTGCTTTAGAGGGAGTTAAGGTAGAGGGAGTCTTGTCCTATGAGTACCTTGGATTGTATTGGAAGATCTGCCGATCTATCTATCTATCTATCTATCTATCTATCTATCTATCTATCTATCTATCTATCTATCTATCTATCTATCTATCTATCTATCTATCTATCTATCTATCTATCTATCTATCTATCTATCTATCTATCTATCTATCTATCTATCTATCTATCTATCTATCTATCTATCTATCTATCTGTCTATCTGTCTATCTATCTATCTGTCTATCATCTGTCTGCCTGCCTACCTGTCTGTATGTCTGTCTGCCTGCCTATTTGTCTGTCTGTCTATTAGTAACTTTTTGTTCAGGGAACTTCAGCCTGAGGCTGCTGACATAACAGAGGTAGCTCAGCTGATTTGGTTTAGTTGTTACCCACCGAGCTAATCTGAGTGATTCGAGCAGCTCCTGTCTCAGTGGAAAAATACAGCAGAGAGGTGTGGACCTTGGAGCTATATCATAGCCAAACAGGGTTTTTGTTAAAATATTTAGGTGTTTTTATTTTTTAGGAGTAGTTCAGTTGCGGACCAGTTTAAGAAGATGTTCAATTAGACAAAGAGGGCAAGAGGAAACATAATTGCTTTTACTCTGAACCTGCTAATGAAATGTCCTTTGTATAGTGAGTCTGTGAAACACGCAGCTGAGGGGAATACTCATCAGTTTGTTGTAAGCAACTCCTGGAGTAAAGCACTTACGGATGCAGGGGTAAGTACCTCACTATGTTTTTGTTTCACACTTGGCAGCAAATTGCATCTCTGTGTTGTAATTCTAAATTCAGCCTTCTGATAAACACTTGCCCGTGGAAATGTCCTGAGAATTTTGCATATGTAAGTCAAGCTACTAAATGAATATATAATACAAACATATACAAGCTTATGAAGTTTGCTAAACGTTAAACTAGGTAGTTTTGTTTCCTAACATGATCCCAAGCCTCACTGGTTTGTCTGATCAGATTTCCTTGTCATTTGTTCTTCATCTACTACTGTTCATAACCACGTCAAGGGAATTCTGCAGTGGAAACAGCATTGAGATGCCCTCTCAAGATAACAACCGGCTGAAGAAGACTCAGCTGTTAGATCGTGGACAGTGGGCAAACAAACTGGAGTTTTTGCTGGCTGTGGCAGGAACACTGGTTGGACTGGGAAACCTCTGGAGATTCCCTTATTTGTGCTACAAAAATGGAGGAGGCAAGCATGATTTCAATTAAAAGACAATATTGCTTTAATATTTTCTCTTCTGCATAGTCAAGCAGCTGCACTGAATTAAATGTCTATATCTAAGTTGTCAGAAATATGGACAAAAACACCTTGAATAATAAAGAATTTAATTTAAATGATACAAAAATTACTACTTTTTCCTTTAGTAAGTTAATGTAAAAGGACAAAGGAGTATTGTTGTTTGTTCCATCTGGAATCTGGCATCTAATAATGTAACATGTATTTTATAAATTAACTTTGATATTTATGGAACTTTGAAAAGTAAAATTGAAAATCCAAAAATAAATACTATAACATTGTGTCTGACCAAATGCCAGACATTGGAAGGAAATATCACAATTAATATAAATGTTTGTCTGAAACCTTTTCCTCCGCTCATAAAATGAAGGGATGTGGGAAGGAACCTCATGAGAGTCCCCTGAGGGAAAAGTATTTTGAAGTACTTTTCACTCTCTTCTTATTCTTATAGGTGCCTTTTTGGTTCCATATGTTTTATTTCTGCTTACCTGTGGTATCCCAATGTTCCTCCTGGAGACTGCCATGGGACAGTTCACATCTCAAGGATGCATCACCTGCTGGAGGCACTTCTGCCCCTTGTTTGAAGGTTAGTGTTTAATTGCTACTTCAGTTTTTACATAAATTTTATTTATACATCTTTACTTCCGACAAATGTTATCTTGTAACATTTTGAGCACAGAAAAAAAGATGATTCAATAAAAACAAAACATTAACAAGAATAAATTGTTAACCTGGGGTCGAGTCAATTCAGCAGCCAGTTAAAATTGTTAAAACAGTAAACATACTACTTATTATGTCAGACTGTACTTGACCTGACATCATTTACATGAAAACAAGTTCTTTACATTAAGCAATCAGTTAGACATATACAGTGGTACCTCTACTTTAGAAATTAATTGGTTCTGGAAGAAATTTCGCAAGTACAAAATTTCGTAAGTAGAGATGCGTTTTCCATGCAAATACCCTAATCCGTTCCAAGCCCCACAAAATTCAGACATAAATGTTTTATAAAGCATAAAAATGCATCAAAGCATGTAACAAATACATGTTACAATTAGATTATTACACAATAAATGAGAGTTGTGCATAATGTAAAAAACAAAGAATAAAGAATAAAAATGATGGTCATTTACCTTTTAACTGCTGTCCGCCTCACAACATGGCGGGTCGGGGTTCAAGTCCCGCTCTGTGCGGAGTTCGCATGCTCTTCCCGTGTCTGCATGGGTTCTCTCCGGGTTCTCCGGCTTCCTCCCACCTCCAAAAGCATGCGCTTCAGGTTGATTGGCCAGTCCCAAATTGCCCGTAGGAGTGAGTGTGTATACATGGTTGTCCGTCTTTGTGTGTGGCTCCGCGGTGCACTGGCGTCGTGCCCGGAGTGTCCCCTGCCTCACGCCCTATGCCAGCTGAGTTAGGCTCCAGCTCCCCGTTACCCACTACAGCGGATGAAGCGGCAGAAGATGAATGAATGAAGGATGGTTCATGCACTCTTGCCTCACCATGCCGAACAACAGAGTGAACTCCAGTCCTCTGTTTGAACTTCTCCAACCACCCACGCGATACCTTAAACTCCTTAAACTTCCTTTTGTTTTAATAATGTGCTGATTGCAGATGCATTACGGCCATATTCTTTGGCGAGATCAACCAAACGCATCCCTTTTTCATGCTTTTCTATTATCTCTTGCTTTGTTTGTACGGACGAAAAACTCTTTTCTTCGTCTTTTCTTTTCCTCTTTTCTCCGTCACTTTCTTGGGGTCCATAGTGAATACTCTAAAAGTTAATATATTTACGTAAAACTATCAGAACACCTCATGGATCGAGGGCCGAATGACAAGGACGCTGCATAGACAGCGTCCTCGTCCTATTCTAGCTACACACAGAGGTCCCTCTTAGCCAATGGAATGCCAGGATGCTAGGTAATAGCCAATGGCAGAGCAGCTATAAGAATGTTGCGTTCAGGATCCTTTGGGAGCTGCGAGTAGCAGCCCATACTGTATTTTTACCTTTGGTAACTCAAAATTTCTTTCGTAACTAGAGGCAATATTTTCCTTTTGAGGCGTTTTGTAAGTAGAACATTTTGTATGTAGAGACATTCGCAAGTAGAGGTACCACTGTATGTCAATATGGATTTTCTCATTTTCCTCAAGCCACTCACTCAATATTGCCATCCACTGGCACAAAAGAGAATTAACTAAATACACATGGAGGTGGTTACTGATGTGGTCCAAAATATGTTTTGTTTTTTATTTTCTCTGATAAATAAAAGACAATGTTTTATTATTTACATTAGAATTAATTACGAACAATATCTTCAGCAAAAATGTTTATTTGTTTTTATATAGTATCATTAAGTTTAACAGACCCTTATGTTTCAAAACTGACTCAACCTAATTTACAGACCTAATGTAAAATGGATATCATTTGTTTTTTTTAACGCTCTGCAGCCAAAATTATCTTAGAAACTCAATGTGAAAAGGAGGAAAGGATCAATGAATGCAACTGGCTGACTGTTACAGTCCATTAGACTTTAAGAAAAAATGCAGTCCTACAGAGGCACAAGCCAGTGTTAACTGCAGGCCGGTCCCAAGATGCAGAGGGTTGTGGCAGGAGCATAATCCGGCATGACACTTCATCAAACAAATAAGATCATTCAATTCCATACCGGACCGGCCGTGGTCCATGTTAACAATGTCCGCCGTTAGTTCACAGGGCATTGATAGAAATTCAGCTACTGTGGGCCAAAAGAGAGGTGGACAGCGGATTCTAAGGCCGAAAGAAAAGAAGAAAGGAAAATGTGACTTTGAACGTGGGGTCTATAACAGGAAACGCTAGAGACATGATGATCAGGAGGAAGATAGATTTACTGTGTGTACAGGAGAGCAGGTGGAAAGGAAGTAAGTCCAGAAGTTTAAAAGCAGGATTCAAATTAATTTACTATGATGTTGATGTTGAAGAGAAATGGAGTCAGGGTCACTTTAAAACAAGTTAGTTAAGAGTGTCTTGGAGGTGAAAAGACTGTCAGATCGAGAGATAAAGGTGAGATTTGAAATTGAGAGTGTAGTGTATAATATGATTAGTGGTTATGCCCCACAGGTTGGATGTGAACTGGAGGAGAAAGGGAAATTCTGGACAGAGGTAGAAAAAGTTAGTTGGAGCATTCCAGAGATAGAGAGACGTGTGGTTGATGCAGATTTTAATGCACATGTTTGGTAATGAAATAGAAGGGATGAAGAAGTGATGGGTAGGTTTGGGATCCAGGAAAGGAACTTGGAGATGCTGGTAGATGCTGGTGAGGTGTGCTGCAGGTGTGGCAGAGGAGTTCAAGGTAGAGGTCGCACTGCATCAGGAATCAGTTGTTAGGCCCTACCTGTTTGCAGTGTTGATGGATAGGCTGACAGCATTAATAAGAGGAGTGGAGAAGGAAGACTGATGCTACGGGGAGAAGAAACTGCAAAGGTGGGGGATTTTAAGTACTTGGACAATGGTGTGGGCATTCACCTGTTCCAAGCAGGCTTGAACAGGTGGAGGAAAGCTAGGATGAAGGCACAATAAAATGCATCTGTGACATCAATACTATACATCAAGAGCAATGTTCAGTATTTCACTTGACTCTATATATCAATAAAGACTGAAGACAAAAAAAAGACTGTGTGTGTTGGGGAACAGGTGGGTGAGTTTCCCAGCATGCCTTGAGACAGTATATTTTAGGCTAACCCTAATTTTTGAAGTATTTAGGACTTTCACTGGTATTGGCGGTTTTGTAGTGGTTGGTTATTTAGAGATGTTTACGGAGAAAATATATAAAGACTGTTTGTACCATTGTTTTTACTTGTTCAAATCCCTTCCATGGCCACAGGTATACAAAATCCAGAACCTACGCATGCAGAATACTTCTACAAACATTTGTGAAAGAATGGGTCGGTCTCAGGAGCTCGGTGACTTCCAGCATGGTACACTGATAGGAAACCACCAGTTCACTAAGCAAGGTCCATACAGAAAGTTAATGAACAAATTTGGTGTTGAAGAACTTCACTGGCTTGCAGAGTCCTGACCTCAACCTGACAGAACACCTTTGCGATGAAATAATACAGAGACCGTGAGTCAGGCCTTCTCATACAACATTCATATTTGACCTCATAAATGCCCTCCTCGAAGAATGATTAAAAAAATCCAATAAACACACTCCTAAACCTTGTGGAAAGCCTTCCTCGAAGAGTTGAAGCTATTATAGCTTCGAAAAGTGGACCAACATCCAATTAAATCCTTTGTATTAGGAATTGGATACAACTGAAGTTTGGTGAGCAAAAATGTTTGACAGTATAGTGTATTAGTACTCCTCAGTAGTCAGTGAGAATTGAAAACAATTTCTGGATTATGGTGAAACATTAAAATTCTTCAGATTGTAAACAATAGTCTAGTTACTTCAGGTGAATGCCAATCTAAACAGACAAACTAAAATACATTTTATTATTAGATAGAGCAGTGCTGATACTCTATTATACCCACCCCCCCCATCATTTATTTACTTTTTCATCTTTATTTATAGCAACTTTGGATTTGTATGTTTATTGTGGCTGTGAACCATCACAGGATTGGCTCCTGACCTGCTCTTATCATTTGAACCTACCATAGCTGATTGTGCTTGTTGACCAAGTGTTTAATATTAAGTCTTGTACCCACTAACTCAACACCCAACCCCATTCCACATTGAGCTGCTGTAATGGTACAAAAATAGAAAGAATACATGGAGATGTGCACCACAGACATCCCTCCAGGTGTGTGCAATTCATATTTCAAGTGCATAGACTATTCAACAAAGCATACAGAGTGAAAAGAACGTTCACATTGAAGATACCACATACCTCTAGAGTAGCAACTCAAATGCAACCAATCTAGAGTGTTGATCTTTAGTCGCAATACAACATGTTATACATGTCATACAGACTTTTCCAATGTTATTTGTCTCCCCAGGGATTGGTTATGCAACTCAGGTTGTGATTGCATATGCTGCCGTGTCATACATCGTAATCCAGGCTTGGGCCTTTTTCTACTTGTTCTCGTCCTTCAGCGTTGAGGTTCCATGGGCCAGCTGCAAGAACACCTGGAACACGGGTACACATTCCAACAAAAATAGAGATTTAGTGTGTGCGAGTCTACCTAGTACTCGCTAAATTCTTTTAGCTCCAGGCATTCAATAACAGGAGGATTAGAGAAAATTCTATGAGTTTAGATTTGAATGAGAACATTTTTAACCCTTTCCTCCCTGAAAGTCATCTGGGGCTGCTGCCCTGCATATGATTTCCCCCATGTGTCCAGAGCCAGTCTGACTGCAACTTGAATAAATACTAAAAATAACTAACCAAATTTTGAAATATAAAAAATTTGAAATATTTAATCAGCACATAATTTCAGTAAAATATTGTTTTAAAGTTTTTATTGAAAGATGCTATAAATTGGTCATCGTGTTCTGATTGTCTGTTGGTAGAGAATGGTTGAAAGAGGGAAACTGGGGACGGGGTGGTTGGGGGCAAATATGAGCCCTGCTTAACATTCTCTAACAAGCTGTCCAACCTTTCCTGAGATACAATATCATTTGCTCTCAAACCTTCAAATTCTGTGCTACTGAATCAACCACACACATCTTGTTTAATGCCCTTGTTGTCAGATTTGCCTTTAGAGTGATGTGAATACAATGCCTAAGGGCAGGATGAAGGAGAAAGGGGTTGAATAAAATTGTTTACATTTGTCAATCATAATTTCAGTCAAAATTTGTCGTGAGTTCACTTGGCTGAATGAACTCTTTAATTTTTTTTGCAGAGAGTCTGTTACATTTCAAAGTACTAGAATCACTGCCTCACAGACGCTTGTCCATAAGTTACAACTGAAAGATTTACTAAAAGGTATAAAAAGGGATGATCCCAGTTTTTAAGTGGGGTTGTGAGTTATATAGTCATATGTCACCCACAATATACAGTGTATGTATAGTGTTCAGTACTCCTTCACTTTAGAGAGACAAAGTAGTAGAGACACACTAACAAATCAGTGAACAGTGTGAGCAGCAAAAGCTAAAGGAAGCTAAAGAAAAGAAGGCTCATTCACAAAGAAGTCAACCAGTAGCAAACGTGTCAGTAAATGTAGAATGTTTGAAGTGCTTTATCATGCTGTCAAGCTGCCCTTTCAGCAATATTTTCTCATCCATGGAACCTTTGAATTACTCAGCATGGTGACTATGGTACACATTGCAAGAAAGTCAGCTGTTTAGGTCAGAGTTTCCGTGTAAATGTAGTTAAAGAGTCGATTGTGTTTTAATTTGGCAGAATTTACATTATCATTATTTGTCAAATTCTATATATGTGTCCACATGCTTGGGTAAAAAAACCCAACATGATTTCCTAATACATGATATACAATTTCCTTTGGGATCAATAAAGTATTTATCTCCTTTGGGATCAATAAAGTATATATCTATCTAACTCTTTATCTGTTATTTGATGTAACATCATAGCCATGGTGGAAGATTGTGATTCAAATAGTTTTTTCAGTCTAAAACAGGATATATTACATTTTAATTTAAGCAGCACGAAAGAGTTACACAAACACTCAAATTTAAAAGCAGACACCCAATGCTAGCGCTGTCAATGTAATGTTTAACAAATATGCTTATAATGCCCACTTGCTATGGAGAGTTATGTTAATAACAGGTTTTGTGAAGTCAACGTGACCTTACCCACTGACTCCCAAAATCTAATGAACCAACTTAATCTGTATTACCTGAAGGCATTCGTAGTGTAATACATTGGGATAATTGGGTTATTGAGACTTTTTTGTTTCTAGTTTAGTATATTTTCATTTATTTATGTACCCTTTGATAGATTGCTGTGTATCTTTTTTTGTTTTTTTCCTCAGAATTTTGTGTTGAATTTGACCAAAAAAACTTGTCATCCAACTGGACAGTGCCTGAAAATGCAACAACACCCGCTACAGAATTCTGGGAGTAAGTGTAACTCAAACTTGTATAGCCAATGCCATTTTTTAAGAGAATAAACACAAAATATGCTGTGGACATTCATATATTATATGTTTATCTTTCTTTATCCTCTTCACGAATTTGTGTGTTGCCTACTCTTTTTAAAATCAATGGCAATCAACAACTGACTGTTGAACTCACTCGACCCCTCTCTTGAGTTCCCACAGTCCACTTTTAAACAAATTTTCTGTGGTTGCAAGATGTACATTAAGTCCATGACAAATGTATTGTATGACTTATAATAGATATAATAATTCAAAGTCCATCTGTTGTTATTATCACTTTAGCAAACACAGCTACCCCATTTACACACTCTGATATATTAGGTGACACTGTGCACCTTAAAAGCTGGAATTTGGCAATCGACACAGAGGAGTAGAAGTTGAAGGAGTGGAGGAAGAAGAACAATCACTCACCTGCTTTCTGCATCTGGGTGTAAACTATACTGCTAAACATATCTGCTGGTGTGGACATTTTTTTGCACTTTCAGAGGACCTGGAACCAACCAATTAAACTGAATGAAATTTTAAAAATGTAGACTTTGTATAAGACCTTGAAGTGTGTCTATGGGAATATTGGATCATTCCAGAAGATCAATTGTAAGGTCAGGCACTGATGTCGGCAAGAAGATCTGGCCCACAATCTCTCTTCCAGTTCATCCCAACAGTGTTTGTTAGGGTTGAGGTCAGGGCTCTGTGCAGGTCAACTCCTTCCACGCCACACTCACCAAACCATTGCTGTATGTACCCTGCTGTGTGTCCCAGGGGCTGTCATGTAAGAAAAAAGGACCTTCTCCAAACTTGTACCTCAAATTTTGAAGTCTACATTTATTCAAAATGTCTGTGTATACAAAAGTTGTGAGATTTCATTCCCAAAAGCTGTGAGATTTAATTCTCTTGAACTACGTAAGGGTCCTAGCCCAACTCCTGAAAAAGGCCAACACCATCATACCTCCATATTAAGAGGTGTGCCCCAGTACTTTTGTACATGAAATGTATTTCTGCAAGTGTGTCATGTGAACAGTAACTTTGCTTTGGACCTAAAAATTAAAACTCATCATACAATTAAATAGTCAGTCCAGTATTCAAACAGTCACTTGTAAAATGAAAATTGATTGCAGTAAATCTGAAATTATTCTCGCTCCACCCTGTCTCTTCTGCTGTTGCTGATATCTTTAACTTTAAAAAAAAAACATTCATGCACATCGACTGTATTACTCGTGTGTCATTGGCTGACCTATCACATGCCTTAAATTGGTGATGCATTATATAAGTGCCTCTGTCAATATGAAAAGAGTTTTATCACACAAAAAGGCATGAGAATTAATGCTACGATTTTTTTTTCCCATTTGGTAAGTATGCAAGGTAATATGCATACTGTATATGATAATTACGGTTTTATTTCAAAGATGTTCAAATAATGTAAATTTCCACCTGAAAGTGAAGATTTATATCTATAATGCCATGTTACTAAACTTACAACATGAATGTGGTGTAATGAACTATACATGTCAAGCTTCTTTATTATGTTATGACATCTTCCAGTAGTACTACAGACAGTTATTACTATTGTTTTTGCCCGTCCTTTTACTGACCCTCTTTTGATACTGTGTTGCTTTTCAGAAGACGAGTATTGGGTATATCTGAAGGCATTGAGAACGTTGGTAACCTGAGATGGGAGTTGGCCTTGTGTCTATTACTAGCATGGATCCTATGCTATTTCTGTGTTTGGAAAGGAGTGAGATCCACCGGAAAGGTAGAAGTTCTCCTTCGGAGGATGAAACTAGTTTTCTATTTCTAGCTATTTTTGGATCTGAGGGAGGATTTTGTCAAACAGGACTTGTTAAATGCTGAATTATATTTTTTTAAAAAGAAGAAACCAAAAATCTTCAATAAAAAGCCAAAAGCAAATATTTCAAAATGTAATGTGCAAAACTGACAGAGAAAGGCTCTCAGCAGTTTGTTAAAGACTCCATACGGCATTAACATCAAATCAGGTTTAAATACACTCAGTAATTAATCACGTGTCGTAAAAAGATTAACTTCAAGTGACAAATTCAAGATGGCTGAACACACATAAGCAGAGGCAGAGAAACATGGCACAACAAAACATTACACACACGATAGCCCAGCCAGTCACAGGAAAATAAGCTCCCAGTGACCACTTGAGTGTAAAGAAGTCCAAAAATCGTACCCGCTCCTCTACGAGCGTCTCCTAACGTCCCTGGATAATCAGGCTGTTAATGGTGTTATTGAACAACAGTCTTGAACAGTGGCTTGACCCAAGGTCGTTTCTCTGGGCCAAAGCTCTCCCAGCCCACCAGGTCCTGAACTCCACCTTGTATCCAGCAGGAGTCCTGCAATAGTCCATCGAATAGTGAATACATGTTCACCATTGATGATTCAAGGGGGAGGGAGGTCTTTGGGGGACAGGTGAGAGTACTGATCACAGAACGGAAACATGAAAGGTGTGGTTTATTCTGAAGGAACAGGTAACTGAAACTTGTAGGTGACTGGATTGACCCTGTGGACAAACTTGAAAGGACCAACATATCGAGGAGCAAGCTTGCGGGAATCCACTTTATCCATGATAACCCAGCCAAACAAGGTCATAGTGCCCACTGGAGGCCAGAAAAGTCCCAAAATTATAACATTTATGTAACTATCTTCCCCCGGAGTCCAGGATTTAAGGAGATTTAGAGGCAGAGATCAATTGCACAAATCAGCTCTGTCATTTACTGTCTAATCACCAGAATCGAAAAGAATTGAATCTGTTCATGCCATGTGGAATGTCACCACGTGAAATTCTAATTCAGGTGGGCTTTTCATGTTCTTAGTGCTACTATAGCATAGGGTAAGACAAGGGCTGTTCAGTTGCTGGTAATTCGCAAAGAAACTGTTCAATGCCACGAAAACACACTCAACAAACTCCACAAACTTGTAGTAATACTTGCTTCAACCTGATCAATGCTACTTGTTCACATAAGCAAGTTTTATTCATAAAAACATCAAATAATAGTAAGATGATTACTGCAGATGCAAACAAATCCCATTTAGCATATACGGTAGTTGTGTATGGAGACCTTAACAAATTGGAATTTGTCAGGTGTGACAGAATTAGAATAAGCACCTTCACACCAGAACTTTCTGAGCCTATATTGTAAGTCAAAATAAAAAACAGAAGGCAAGCATTGTAGTAGGTGATGTGAAACCGTTGCATAACTTCTGTGTCAGTCTCTAGAAGTCCCGCAGCTAACAATCCCATTGATCAAATGTCTGAATTTACTCATAAATTAATGATGGGGTATATTGTTACAGTTAGCGCTGAGACAATCCAGGAAGTCCAGGTGGAGTACAACATTATAGCTTCATGACTTAATAGATACCAAATCTCACTAATAAATCTGTCATTTATCAGGTGTTACTCAGTTTGGTAAAAACAGAAAAAAAAATCTAAATTATTCAGTCCGGAAAAGGTTTTATTTGACTTCAGGAAAGTTTTTGACTTCACTATTCATAACTTTTTCCTCCCTCCAAAAACTACCAGCATAAAAAAATAGCTGGTGTGTAGCTGTTCTTTGATGGTGACTCACAACTTTAACAGCAGTTCTTCGCATTCTGTTGACAGGTAGTTTACTTCACAGCCACTTTCCCCTATGTCATGATGGTGGTTCTGTTGGTTCGTGGACTCACGTTACCTGGAGCTATGGACGGATTAGCTTTCTACCTCTATCCTGACCCAACAAGGTTGGTGGACCCTCACGTAAGTAATAAAGTCAAACATTTAAAATGAACACTTAGACAAGCTTCCTCCTCAGTAGCCTCCCACCTGTAGAGCAAACATGGACAGAACTCTTTTGTTCAACAGTTTGGAACTTCTCTGACAACTATTCTTTGAATTACCTACTTAGGTTTGGATGGATGCAGGAGCTCAAGTTCTTTTCTCTTTTGGGATTTGTCAGGGCAGTTTGACAGCCCTTGGCAGCTACAATCAATATAACAATAATTGTTATAAGTAAGTGGTCTCTATTTTTTTTGTTATATTTTAAATTCATATGCTTACAGCATATTAGCTGATATGATCTTCATTAGCAATTACTAGGCTATCTATTTTTTCCAAAATAATACCAGAGATTGTAAGATATACCCATAATAATTTTCAAACTGCATGATTTTCCTAAAAATAATTGGTGTTTGGTATGTATTATTTTTTTCACGCTTTCTTCACTAATTATTATAATTGTACTTTCTGTTTTTTCAGGGACACATTTGTACTATGTTTGGTAAATGGAGGATCAAGTTTTGTTGCAGGGTTTGCAATCTTTTCGGTTTTGGGTTTCATGTCATATGAGCAAGGACTGCCAATATCAGAAGTAGCTGCTACAGGTAAGACCAACATATAAATGAGTGCTACTATGGTCAAAAATATTGTGCAGTTGTGTGGTTACACCTGCTGTTTTAATTTGAAAACTTCCAGTATGATAATGTATGGCAGGAATCATTGTCCATTCTCCAACTTTGATGACCATTGGGCATTGGGTACTATGGTGAATGTGTATGGAGAGGCTCAGTCATCCAGGTCATGGTAGATCTGTGTTGGATAGTCAATTAGACCAGTCAAAGCTTGAAGACATTTCATCTCTCACCCAAGAGGCTTCATTAGTTCTGGATAGCTGCTGGGGAGATCCATATGTTTACCCTCGTTGGAGTGGTCCAGGCTACTAGGTCATTATGAGTGTTGTTGAAACCCAGTCATATAGGGAGTATGCTTGAGTAATTTGTTCCTAACACTCATGCAAATGAGACTTTAGCTTCCTGGGGAGGGAACCCAATATGCATTGTACCCGGAAGAGAGTTGACGGAGAAGGCTTCCTCCTTTGTTGAGGAATGGTTGTTCCAGTTCTCTCAAACCACATCTGTCTTCTTTGGCCAAGATGTGTACATTGTTATCTTCAAATAAATGTCCTTCAGGTGCAGATGCACTGTTGAGTCCTGCCTGAGGAGTTTGATCTCTGGTGTTATGCTGTCCACTAGTGAGGTGGTTGTATTCACCCTAGTGAACATGTATCGGCAGTCCTCAATGCACTGAACTGCACACCACTCATTTTGTATCTGGGTGTCTGGTTCATAGGGTGAAACAACCTCTGTCTCAGGGTATTGTAAGTCTAAAGTCTACAGGGATGTACAGTATGTACTGAAGATCTCCACTTCAATTTAAGTTCCTCCTCTCTAACAACTTTCTTTTCTTTTCCTGTTTCTTTTTCTAAGATATAAATAGTTCTCACAGTGCTTTGGATCCTTGAGGGCAGAAGATGAAGGTCCTCAGCTTTCACTCTTGTGCTATCCATATGAATTCCTGTCCACAGTCTTTTCAGTGGTGACCCCACCCTTCACAGTTCTCATGTCAGATGAAGACCCAAAGTCTGAAAAAATGTTATCTAAGTTTGCAAAACATTGTGCCTGAAAACCTAAACTCTGTATACAAACAAAAATGTTGTCAAATTAAAACAAATGTAAAGAATTTTGAATTCAAGAATTACATGTGACACAAAAAATATTTTATTTTTAAAGTGTATCAAAGTTTAAAATCAAAAGCCGGACTTTATAGTTTAACATTTTAGTTTTTCTACTACTTTTTGAAGTTATGAAATGTGTTTGCCTGGATTCAGCACCACACAAGCTTGAGTTAATGCTAAAATGGCATTTTTGTTTCACCTGTCACTGATCATCTCCCTCTGTATATAATCCAAGTGATGTCATTCTTTTTGTATTTCATTTGTCTGTGTTTCTTCTGTTTGTGTTCTTGTCTTGTGTTTTCCTCCTGTTCACCTTCTGGTTTACCCAGTGTGTTAATGGTTTGTTCTTCCTTCAGATCGCATATTTTTTCTTGGTTATTTAGATATATTCCAGCCTGCTGCTTCTGTTGTATAGTCATTTTTGTAAGCCATTGCCCATCTTTTTTTTTCTGTTGTGAAGTGCAAAACTGAACACTAAAACCCCTTTTTCAATGGTCCTTGGCCTGGTTGTTTTGTTCATGTTAGTGTTTGATTAACTGTTTTTCCACCCAACAACAACCATCGGTTGCTGAGTATATGTTTCTTTTAGTAGAATGTTACACAAGAAAAACAATATTGTTGCTCAGTTCATGTAAACTTGATTAAAAATCAACTTCTCATTCACAGGTCCTGGCTTGGCATTTATTGCTTATCCACGTGCAGTAGCCATGATGCCACTTCCTCAAATATGGGCCATATGTTTCTTCATCATGGTCATTTTGTTGGGTGCAGATACCCAGGTGAGGTAAAATCATTGACAGCATTTAGCAAGTAGAAATTATCAGATTAATTACATTAGTTCTATTGACTGCTAAAATACTTTTTTTTAACTGAATTATTTAAATTTATCCTCTGATCTTTGTTTCTGGTAGTTTGTGAGTCTGGAGTGCCTGATGACTTCAGTGACAGACATGTTCCCAACCGTGTTCCGAAGGTCGTATCGACGAGAGCTGCTGCTGCTTTGCCTCTGCTGTGTTTGCTTCCTTCTTGGCCTGCTTCTTGTAACAGAGGTTAGAATGGCACTTGATATCTCACAAAACTGTCACTCATTAATCTGCCTACAATTTGAAAAAATTTGTCTTTTGTAAGATCAAGACTGTCTTTGATAACCGGTGGATGGGTGAAGAGGACCAAAGCACAAACCCAGTGTTGAACAATGGACACACCTGTATTTTACTTAGGAAAGGAAGAGGGAATGGGGAGAAGGAGGGGGTTTGGGGAGGCAGCAAGGCAGTAGAAGGTTCTAGGGAAAGGCAGACATTAAATATTCTAAATTGTACTAAATTGTAGTTTTTTCAAAAAAATTCTGGTCTCAAAAATACTAAAAAAATAAGGACCATTATAGTAGTACTGTATTTACAAGAATATAGAATTATCTATCATTATAAAAGTTAATAAAAAGAAAAAACTAACATGCCACCAGTTTTGAAAGAGATATTTAGGTGATTTCTCCAAACTAGAACAATAAGAATACATTAAAAACAACTAGTTTTTCATTGATACAGAAAGATGACTAAATTTTTTCATTATATAGGAAAATTTGCCCAAATTCATTATTGTGTTGAAATGAGATTACGTTGAAGAATTATATCTTAAAACACACTACAGCTATACTAAAAACATGTACTGTACATCTGCCAAGATGCAATGGAAAGGTTTATTTTCTGACAAAAGTACTCCTACTGACCCCTAGAAATTGGATTAGCTTGCTAGTTAAAGAAATTAATCTAATGATGAAAATATATAAAAAATTATAAAAATATAAGTTTTTACTTTATTATTCAGCTCTAACTCTAGAGAGCAAAGGATGGGAAAAAAGCATAAATGTTATTTTTAGTTAATTTGAAAATATAATGTAAAACCTAGTGCAACGAGACACCCTTGAGCAACGCGCTGTCCCCCTTACAAGTTGCTCATATGGGCGCACCATAAAGGAGCTGCCT
The DNA here is from genome assembly GCA_013358685.1 of Antennarius maculatus. Classification (NCBI taxonomy): domain Eukaryota; kingdom Metazoa; phylum Chordata; class Actinopteri; order Lophiiformes; family Antennariidae; genus Antennarius; species Antennarius maculatus. The sequence goes on from CM023609.1 coordinate 12,484,903, forward strand.
TTACTGCCTTTACCTTTACTCTACCTCCCCTCTATGCTTACAGGCCCCCTTGTGTGTGTTTGTGTGTTCAGGGCCTGTACACGTATATACTGTATATGCATGATGACATTCAACTGACTGGAGCGTGCCACTAATTTCCCTGCGTGGATAAGAATCAGTATATAAAACAAAAAAAACAAAAAAAACAAATAAAAAAGAAAACCCACATATATTGTGACATAATTAGGACTAAAAATTTGGAAGCAAGATAAAAGCCACAACATAAAAACTCCCTGCTAAAAAGAAATACCTTCAAATAAAAAAACAAACAAACAAGCATATATTGTCTTGTTTGGAGACACGGGTATTTAGCCTTACAGAAGATGATGTGCATAAAAACCAGTTATTTTTCTTCATGCAGGGGGGCTTATATTTCCTACAACTTTTTGACCACTATGTTTGCAGTGGCAACAATCTTCTCCTTCTGTCAGTTTGCCAGTCGATAGCTATTGGATGGATATATGGTAAGTTATTATGTTTATCATGTTTATCATCATGTTTGACTCAGATGATGAATCCAAAGACAGACAGACACACACACACACACACACACACACACACACACACACACACACACACGTATATGTACTGTATGTATGTAGAGGCCCTTACTACATGCACACAAACATGAGGGGCCTGTAACCATGTAAGCACACAAAAGCACACAGAAAAAGCACACGGAAAGAAAGGGCAGACTGCAGTAACTATACTAACTGAAATTTTTCTTTGTATGAGTATGAAGAATATCAGATTAAAAAAATCGGTCCTTATTACATTAGAATGCCTTTCTCCTTTCCTGTATAACTGCTCCCAGTTTACGTGAGGACAATTCAATCAAAGTGTGACATGGGTGGCTGTAGCTCAGTCCACGGGTCAGTCCATAGGGACTGGGGACCGGAGGGTGACCGGTTCAAGGTCCATGTGGGGCAAAAAATGGACCAAAAAGTTTGAACACGCAATGGAGTGGAGAGACAGTGCCAGTGGAGAGGCGCAAGTTCACCTCCTGAGCACTTGAGCAAGGCATCATCCCCTTACAAGTTGCTCATTGGGACGCGCCACCACTCATGCTTACATAAGTGGAATGTACCTAAAAATTTAATTAGTTATAAAATATTGTTGAAGCTTCATGATTGGTGTTAAAGTGGAGCAGGGTACACCAGGCTGTACCCCGTCTCTCACCCATAGTCAGCTTGGATAGTCTCCGGCATAAGCCCACGACCAGGATATTAATGAACGAATGAATGAATGAATGAATGCTTTACTGAGTGCATAATTCTAGTATTTGATTGAAATGAAATGAAAAATATGAAGCATTATTTAGGGAGTGTTTACTGACACAGACAATTTCATACATCTCCTTCTCTCAAGACAAATGTCACATTTGTGGTTTCCAAACACTTGGATTGTTTTATGATTAGCTCTTGGTTTAATTTGTGTTTTTTGACATTCACATGTGTTCCCTCCAAAACTCTAGTTCAAGATTTTTTAAAGGAAATAAAATCAACAGTTGTATGAAGACTGAACTTATTGCCGTAACTCTGGTTAAATGTTTCCTGAGAGGGCGAGCTCTACATTAAAGCGGATTCTGAATAAGCTTTATTAATATTGTGTGTGTGTGTGTGTGTGTGTGTGTGTGTGTGTGTGTGTGTGTGTGTGTGTGTGAGAGAGAGAGAGAGGAAAATAAATTGACTTAAAACTTTACAAATACAGTGCGCCCTCGTTACTCGCGATTAATGCGTTCCAGGACCCACACGCGAATAACGAATTCCGCGATATAGCGACAAACTATTTATCTTATTATACGGTAATTTAAACGTTTATGAACCCTCCCCATACTGATGTTAAACCACCTTCTATCTGTATTACCTTTTCTGACACTCTTTTCGACTGTTTGAAGCACTTTTATGTCTCACAGAAGTGCGCTGCATTCCGAGACCCACGGAACATAGGGCACTTACGGATGCAGTCAGCCGATAGAATGCGCATACGATATGTGACTACCTACTAAAACCCGCGATGAGCTGAAGTTGCACTTGTTGATGCGCAAATGCACGAGGGATTACTGTAAACAAAAAGTAATTTTATTTGAATAAATAGGGATGTTATATAATTTAATATTGACCACACTTAGCAATATCTATGTCCAGTATTCCTTTTAACTTCTACAATTTGAATTTACACATTATGATCCCATTTTTTTTGGAACTAGGTGCCGACCGTCTCTACGACAACATTGAGGACATGATAGGTTATCGTCCTTGGCCCCTAATGAAGTTTTGCTGGCTTTACATTACTCCCACAATTTGTCTGGTGAGTGAAATACAATTTCTATTACTAAGGTTGAAGGTCGACTATAATTTGTTGACTGCCACATCAGCTCATGTTGTAAGTTGGTCTGATCAAGAAACACAGGCCAGTAACTATGATGTATGTACATATTACTCAAGAAATTGAGCTAATTTGGCAGGGTGATGAGAGTGGAAATTGATTCTAAGGCTGTCGTTCATAATTTGATAAGCACTGTTTCAGTCCAATCTGTGTTGGTAATTAGCATCACAAATTAAGAATGTTTCTTAATGCACAATTACAAGGAATATTGGGGTTTAGTGATCTTCCTTCCATAACATCATCAGAAAATGTTAAGGGAGGACCTCAAAACAGCACTCAATGAGCCTATGAATTTTATTGCCACACACTGGGGAGTCAGAAAAACACAACACAGGATAGTTTGGGGGAAGCTTGCAGGCTGCCAGTCCCTGGAGCCTCCTAGGAGATTCTTGGATTTGACTCAGCCAAGTCAAATAGGAGAACATGGGGAGTTGAGGTGCAGCTAGAGAGAAGCCACCAAATAACCCAGGAGAAAGGCAGACAGGTGACACGGACAGGGTTGACATTGGAGATGTGGAATGTTGGAATGTTGGCAACTTCAACGTGACTGATGTAGCATTTATGACCTTCTATACTTGGAATGCCAATAAACCTTGGTACCAGCTTCTTGGACTACAACGGAAGAGGTAATTCTTCCATAAACAGGTTGGAAAGACACAATTTTTGACCCACTTCATAGGTGGGGGCCTTGATGTGGTATTGGTTTGCTGCGGCCGGGTACTCAGCAGAACATAGGAGGGAAGCCCAGGCTTGTGTCCAAGTCCTACAGCAGTGTCAGATGAAGGCCTGGCCCGATGGTCATGAAACCTCTTTCTCGAGGATTTTGAGACCTCATGATTTTAAGCATTGGATTGTGGATGGAAACCCAATGACAAGTTGACAGGGGCCCCCATCAACATGCAAAATTCCTACCAGAAGATGGAGGTAAATGGAGGTCCTCGGTCAGAAGCCACATCAACTGGGAAGCTACAGTATGCAGAGGGAACAAAGGAGGCCAAATTTGACAGTCTCCTTGGCCAAGGGAAGCTTGGGCAGAAGCGCAAAGTGGGCTAGTCCAGGGAGATGTGGGACCAGGGACAGTGAGGCACTGGCAGAGGCCTGACAGGAAGGTGTGTGCCACATCAGCACATCAATTTGTCCTTGAAGTTCATGTGTTGGTGGTTTGAATAATAAACAAGCACAAGAACCAGTGAACCAGCGAATAAGTTCCCAACTGCCATAGCTAGATACCAGGGCCAGACCAGCTCTCTAACGGTCAACAGGAGAAAGTCATCTAAACACAGTGCTTTGCATGTGTGGCAGCATAGCAGAAGGGTTAGAGTGCCACCACTGAGGGGGAATTGCACAACTCTGAAAGGTCAATATTGAAAGCTCTCAATGCTGAATCACATGATAAAAATCTTTTTTTTAATTAACACAACATTTCAGAAACCAAATTGTTTGTAGGTCATGACAATTGATGTCTTGTCCCTGATGGGAAAACACTTTCCTTTGGATTTTAGGACATACTGAATGTCAGACCCCGCTTTGATCTGGAGGAGAATGAGTTTGACTATGTCTGATTGTGGGACTCTTTAAATGTTCTCTCATTTGAACATTTCACATGTCTACTTTTTTGCTCTCTTAGGGTCAAAATTGCACAAACAACTCCTTATTTAAGATATGCTGTGTTTCACTTACCATGTTACACAGTTTGCACAGTACACGTCCCTACACATTCCAAAACTGTCCTGCATACACACACATTGACTCTGTATATTTTGAATATGGCCTTCTTTCTTTGCTCAGTGGAAATTTCCACAGTTTGCTTGGATACTATATGCCATCTTTCCCTCTGTTACAATAGATAAAAAATGTGATAAAGAAAACTCTCCTATTCATTCTCTATATTTTAACAATATCAATGGATGCAAAGTTTAATTCACATAGTATCAGTTCCCTGTCTTAATCTTTGCGTCCGTACAACATGCAATGCAATTGGACAAAATAAATGCATAAATTCATCCTTCCCAAAATTGACCTTGAACTTATTGCAGTTTTAAACTGATGGGCTGAGAAATCCTGATTGAAGTTTTTAATAAATTCCAACAATCAAACAGGTCCTCTGATCACTGACTGTGGCACAACATAATGGTTTATCTGTGACCATTATTCCTCTGAAATGGGAAAAGCATTTTTTTTTTAATGCCATAGTGTGCTTGATATGAATACGTACATATATACATTTTCTGCCACTTCATATGAATAATTAATAATTAACAAATTAATAATTTGTTGCCAATATGAGCTTAAACTTTGGTATGAAAAACCTGAACTGTGTTTTTTCCTGTCAGGGTACCTTCATTTTTTCAGTTGTGAAGTACAAGCCTCTCAAGTTCAACAAAACGTATGTTTACCCAACTTGGGCTTATGCCTTGGGCTGGTTCCTTGGACTGCTCTGTGTTCTCCTGGTTCCTTTGTGGATCATCTTTAAAGTGACTCAAATGAAAGGGACAGTATGGCAGGTATGTATGAAAACAAATATTGTGACCTTAAGCATCTTGTGTTACTTAGAGCTGAATGATTTGTCAAGCAATACAAAAGTAATTTTAAAAACATTGTCAGTAAAACTTTCAATTGAAGTTTCTTTAAAAAAAATCAAAGTTCTGTTCTTATATCTTAAAGACAACAACTGCCTTCATTACGGTTGTCGAATGCAAATGTCCAATGCAAATGTGATAGTTTTCATATTCTTTTTAGCTAAGAAAGTTTGTACAACACACAATTCAAAACTGTCAGCTTGAACTCAGTCTTCGAAGGTATCTTAAGGAGCCTCATAATGATGTAAAATATGCAGAGAATGTAATTGGACTGCCTGCTGTTGGTTGACCCAGAGAAGACGTGACTACATGACAGAAGTGGTTTGGGGAGCCCAACTTGAGAGACACTCTGCGCTGTGAGTTTAAGCACGGTGTCAGACTGCCTGGTGAGCCGCTTCATGTGCTGGCCTATGAGATTAAGAGCCTGGGCAGGCGCGCATACGCCAAAATGCCCACTGCTATTTGAAGTGAACTAGTCTGCGACCAGTTTTTGCAGGTGTTTACACCTGACAAGCTGCGCCTCCATGTGCAGTTTAGCCACCCAGTGTCCCTGAGTGCAGTACTTGACTGCACTGTCTGCGCCACGGGACCATCAGCTTTTCCCTCTGTTGCCGCTGCCACGGTGACTGAGGTATTGGACCAGAGATCTGGATGGGCTGTAGAACCGGGCTGCCTGTGACAACACAGGCAGCCTGGGCCCTGCAGAACGATGTTGGACGATATGTCCCTGATCTGCTGGAGGTGCGGTCATCCTGGCCATCGGTTCCGTGACTGCATTGCGGCAGGCGGTCTGTAGGGAAACAAGGCCGGATCCGTGCAGCCTGGTCACCATGGATCTGTGTAACTGCGCACTGGTAGCAGCTAGTTTCGTCTGTGGGTGGATGGACTCACCTCTTCAGACTAACCCTATAGTGATTGTAGGCTGGACGGGGGTGGGTAACTTGTGCCATGTCCCTGTGTTAGTGGGTAATGTGTCATGCTCAGCCCTGGTGGACACGGGGTCCACCGCCACTTTAGTGAGGCCTGACATTGTTCTAGAGGGGACCGTCCTAGAACAGACCTTGGTGAAATTTCAGACAGTGACTGGGGAGACAGCCTCTATGAGAGGCAGGGGGACTTTTGTGTTCACACTGGGAAATCTAGCTGTGACTTTTCAGGCGTGGGTAGCAGAGGTGCGTGATCCATATATCTTCATGCTAGATTTTTTGTGTTTTACGGGGTGTACGCTAAATCTGAACGCGGGGGTTCTGGTCTTACCCGGGGGACAGGGTGTTTTGCTAAAGTACCCCCCATAACAAGTGTGATTGGTTTATTTAGTGGTCATTGGTCATTTAGTGCTTCAGCATGCCCTGTGAAGTTCAGCTCAGGGGCTCCCGTTCTGCAAACTACCTCACCGACGCCGACAGCAGACCCTGGAGCACCACCTTCAGGTGAGCAGCCATGGGTCTCGGTTGATCAAATGGCAGCTACGAGAGACATTTGGGCAAAGAACTGTGTTGGTCTAGACGACCAGCACCAAATGAGTCTGGCAGCTGCTGTGGGAATTCAATGGCATCTTTGCCCTTGACGACAATGAGGTGGGCCTGACACACACAGTGCAGCACGATATTGACACTGGGGATGTGCGGCCCATCAGAGTGCCCCCGCTGTATGTCCCTGGTAAAACAGGAGGCTGCAGATCAGGAGGTTTGTGCTATGTGCAAGGCCGGCATTATTGAGGCCTCTGGCACTCCATGGTCGTCTGCGGTAGTGATGGTCCCGAAGAAAAAGGGCTCCAGGTGGAGGTTCTGTGTGGACCATAGGCCACTGAATGGGGTGATGAGGAAAGACTGCTATCCCATTCCGCGGGTGTGCGAGACACTAGACACGGTGTCTGGGCCCGCCTGGTTCTCGTCACTCAACCTGCATAGCGGTTCCTGGCAGGTCCCCCTAACCCTTGAGACATGACCAAAACCACTATCAGCATAGGCAGAGGGCACTGGAGTTTAAGGTCCTGAGTTTTGGGTTGTGCAACGCCCCTGGGACTTTTGAGAAGCTCATGGACAGGGTGCTAGAGGGTGTTCCACGCCAAGAGTGCGTGGTATATTTGGATGATGTTCTGGCCCATGGGAAGAGTTTTCAGGCTGCACTGGACTCTTGGTTTGGGATAGGATTGAAAGGACTTGCCTTAAACTGCACCCGGACAAATGTCACTTCCTGCAGAGAGAGGTAGAATATTTGGGCCATATACTGAGCAGCGAAGGCATCAGCATGCTTGACGTCAAGAGTTTCCTAAGCTAGCCTCCTACTCTCGTAGGTTTGTGAAGGGGTTTTCATGCATTGGTGCACCGCTTATTCTACAGAAGGACCAGGCCCTTCCATTTCTGTTGCATACAGATGCTAGCAATGTTGACATGGGTGTGGTGCTGTCTCAACATAGCCCTGAAAGGGAGCGCGTGGTGGCCTATTTCAATTGCATCTTTAATAAGAGTGAACAGCACTACTGTGTGACAATGTGGGAGCTCTTGGCAGTCGTGATGGCACCCCAGCACTTCAAATACTATCTGTGTGGAGTGCCCTTTACTGTCAGGACTGATCATTCAGCGCTCAAATGGCTCATGTCATTCTGCGAACCTGAGAGCCAGGTTGCACGTTGGCTGGAGGAGCTGCAGTCATTGAACTGTACTGTGGAGCACAGGCCTGGAGATCAGCAAACCAAAGCTGACACCCTGTCCAAGAGACCGTGTGCTCTGAGTGGCTGGAGTTATTGCGAAAAAAGGGATGCTAGGGAAAGTCAGCTGCAAGGCGAATGGGTAGCTGAGGGAGTACTGCAGTGGGCATGGAAAGAGCCAGCCACAGGGGAAGAAAGGTGGCTGGTTGTGGTTCCCTAGGCCATTAGAGAAGCAGTGCTGGGGGCGTGCCACAGGAGCGCTGGTTCCAGTCACTTCTGTAGTTAGAAGACATTGCACTGGCTGAGGAAGGTTTTTATTGGGTCCAGCACCGCCGGGCCTTTGAAGACTTCTGCCAGTGGTGTGACAAGTGTGCAGAGCACAAAGGGCCTCTTGATCAGTCCCACACCCCTCACCCCAATGCAAAAGGCATTGGGGCGCCGATGGAGAGGGCTGGGTTGGACATAATGGGTCCGTTCCACATGACAGACAGTGGGAATAAGTATGTGCTCTGTGCCATGGATTATTTTACAAAGTGGCCTGAAGCCCATGCGTTGCCTAGCCAAGAGGCAGAAATATTGGCGGATGCACTGATTGAGGGCATGTTCATTCGGCGTGTGATCAGGGCAGAAACTTTGAATCCAAGGTGTTCTCAGCCCTCTGCGAGTAGTCAGGCATTCAAAAAACACACACCACGCCATTCCATCTGCAGAGCAATGGCCTAGAGGAACATTTTAACTTGACCATGCAGCAGCAGCTAGCTATCCTCACCGCAGACCACCAGCGTGGCTGGGACAGACACATTCCCTTTGCGCTGATGCAATGGTGGCGTATCGGTCCGCTGTCCAGAGCTGTGAGTCAGCTTTTTCAACCATGAACATTATCAAAAACAAGTACCGTTCTAGGCTCACCAATGAACACCTACTTGTCTGCTTGAGAATGGCACTAAGTCCATTCCAACCAAGATTTAAAATACTGGCAGGCCAGTCACATGCCCATTTCTCTCATTAAGAGAGCTCTGTTTGCATTTTTCTCCTGAAAGAGCCACTTTTTATTCATGGCTTTCTGAAGATGTTAATGTTTTTTTACTTGAAGCGTAGGCCCTCACTTCTTTAGGCTGGGACATCTTTATGAGAAAAAAGAGTTAATTGACTCTGTTTGCGCTTTGTAATTAATTTTCTTTTAATTTCTGAGATTTGTGTTTTTCAATCTCACAGGCTTTAAATTTATTTGCCTGCATATATGTCTGTGTAGGTTCTCAGTCATCCAGGTCATAGATTGCCTGTATCTAATTTTATTTATGGTAGAAAAGCTAGCTGTGTGCTTAGTTAAACATATCCTGTATTGAAAATTGACAATAAATAGTATTGAAACCATGAAAATGTGGACATAAAGACATAAACTGGACTTGGGTTTGGACCTTTTACTAAGAGGAAATTTTAATAACTGGACCTCTGTGAGTTATAATTGAATACCCCTGCCCTAGAGCATAAAAAAAGCAGTAAATGTCATATGTTGACAAACTATTAGTACTACATCGCTCAGAATTCAAAGCAATGAAAACCCAAATAAAATAATTTATCTTTAGAATTTATCTTCCAGTACGTACTTTCTTAAGGGACCGCATGTCTACTCTTACGGACCAACGTGTGTCACAAATTATTTGAAATTAATTTTATGGTTTTGTAACCGCGCTGTTTTTACAGAACCTTCGGCAGCTTTGTCACCCTACAAACAAGACACCCAACAAATCAAAAGAGCCTGAGCAATTTCCTTTGAAACAAGACAACAGTCTCAGACCTGCTGCCAGTGAGAGCAAGCCAAGTGGTGGAGCTGAGATGGAGATGCAACTGTGACAAACTGTATGTTTTTGACACAGATTTAAAATGTAGTGCAAAATTTTTAAATGTTTGAGATTTTTTTTTAAAAGGCTGAGCATTTATAAAGTGTAATGATGGGGGAAATGTTTTTAAACGTTTTCAGCTTTATTGGGTTTCCATATCAAGTGAACAATATGAACAATACATTGTGAAGTTTTGGGTACAGGACGAATTGATAATTGACAGGTTTTAAACATCTACAGCAGTTTTGTGAGTCTGTGTATATGTGTCCTTCAATAAAAAACAATGTAAAAAAAAGTGTGTGTGAGTGTGTGTGTTTACTGTTTTGGAAAGTATATATACTAGCGGGAACGTCCATGGAAATTCCACGATAAAACAATAACATCAGATTTTGTTTGTTTCCTTTTTTTTCCTTCGCCCTTACAAGAAAACAAACTGCTGTGTCCGACGAAAACATAACAGCTCTGTGTGTGTGGGATGGAGAAACGTGAAGACAAAGGCCAC